>CAUYON010075882.1:0-78404 GCA_963573935.1 Arctocebus calabarensis
CCCAGCTACTCGGGAGGCTGAGGCAAGAGAATCGCTTAAGCCCAAGAGCTGGAGGTTGCTGTGAGCAGTGTGACGCCACGGCACTCTACCCAGGGCGATAAAGTGAGACTCTGTCTCTACAAAAAAAAAAAAAAAAGAATATTTTCTTTATTGTTGCAGGTTATCTCTCTGCCAGGGAAGGTCTTTTCAGGCTTTTCCTGAGCCTGGATCTTTCCCTGGCTACATGTGGTCACTTTCTTGTTTCCCCCATATATAAAGTTGTTTTGGAATGTTCCAGCGATTGATTAGCTCCCAAAAGAGGAAAAACGGAAAAATGAAGGGTAGGGATAAAAAAGTGCACCAACGCTTTAAATCCACTGGAAGTCACTTCAGCCGGAGGAGAGGGGCTCCCCACAGTGAGGAGGGATGCGGGGCCCACATCTGTCTATCTGCCTCTCTGGGATCACACGATACAATCAGCGTTCAGCACTATCCCTGAGGTTTGGGAGACAGTTCAGTGTTGCTCACCGTGACTCTCTCAAACCGAATGCAAGCTGCTCCCGAACACGCACATCAGGGGCCGGGGGGAGGACGGGCAGCTGCTCCTGTGCTGAGAGCGACGTCAACTGAAATTAATCAGACTTGACTACCCAAGCCTTCCCCTGGATTCGGCAAGTCCTTAACTGACTCCAGAGCTGCAGACAGACTCTGCCAGAGAAATCATTATCTGTGCGGGAAGCAGACCCGAGTGCTTTCTGCTCCATTTTCCCTAACCTACAAGCATTTTCAATTTCTTGATTCTCTTTATGCTATGGAACCAAGATGGCTTATACACATACTTTATAAATACATTTTAATAGGTTTCTAAATGATCACCTATACATAGTTTTGCTGACACTTACAAATATAAACCAAACATTTTATCTTAAATTGCTAATCAGTAGCAGAACCACTCTTTGTAAGCCAGGGCTTTTGAGAGCAGACAATGTATTTTATTCAATGTCCACAGCTCAGTGGCCAGCCCTCCCCATGCATCTTCCCTGCCCCACCAGCATTTCTATTCAGGGTTTGAAAAGTCGACAGACTAGAGAAAGGTCTCTCTGCTGTACCTAAAACTTTCCACTCTACTTGTCCTTTATCTTAGTAGAAAACTGAAGTTACAAAAAAACCAAATGGTCATTCTTTCCAGGAGAAAAAAAGAAATGATTGGAAATCCATCTGAACACTTCTTTAATAACTGAGGACCATATTACAAGCCCAGAGTATACATTTTCATGCTCCATAAATTCAAAGGTGAAGAATAAGATCTGGAATCTCAGAGAGCTGTGCAAGGCCAGCCACCGTGGGCATTAGGCTGCGGTTAGCAACCTCAAATGCGCAGTCCACACATGTGCTGAGGTTTGGCTTTCTGAGCAGCTCCCAGCCTCATCCTGGAGCGTGGGCTGAGTGTCCACAGGAAAGTTGCTCTTTCAGGATCTGAGCCCATCTGTTCCTCATTGACACCACGGTCTGAAAAGAGCAGACCCACATGAAAATGAAGCCACATCTGCTGCAGCTCCTAGAGTCACCAGCCTTAACTTGGGCTCAGAGACACTCTAATTTACCTCAACTTTGGTTAAAGGTTTGGAGTCATTGGTATTATTGCACACAAAAGTCTGTAATGAATGTAGACTCTTAGATCAAAACCCAAGGAAAACAAATCTGCTGATTCTGAACTTTAAGTAGTAACTTGTTCCAAGCAGTTCCAAATGTCTAATAAATGCAGAAACCCTAATTCTATGATATGTGCTATTGGCAAAAGCCCTAAAATGGTGATGCCCTTTGCTCAACTATTTCACACCCAAAATGCATGTGTCAAAAAATCAGAAACGCATATAAATATTTATGTATAATGTTGGTTTCTGCAATATTATTTTTAGTAACAAAGTAAATGTAAAAGAAATTAAATATGAACAATAAGGGTAGGGATGAATTAATTACTATAAATCCACACATCAGAAATGTATTAATTAATTTAGTATCACGTAAAAACTATAGAAATATTTTTCTATATATTTCCAAACAAAAATATTTTAAAATGCAAATATAGACTCTGACCACAATTTTTTACACACACATTCACAACCAGCACGGCTGACATGGAAGGCTGCAGAGTTTTCTGTGCTAAAACATCGTAACAGCTTCTAATTTCTCTGTAATGGTATGACTGGAAATTTGTACTTTTTTCTTTGTGCTCTCATAGCTTCCAAACGTCTACAAAGGATCTGAACTATTTTTCTTTCTGTTCATTCTCCATGCATCTTTGTTGTTACTTTGAATTTATGAAATATTTCAATCCTACTGAAAGTGTGTAACTATATGCCCATCACTCAAAATAGTAAAGTAAAAAAAATATTAGTTATTAAAAAACAGAGCAAAACTTAAATACAGCAAATATCGAGTAAAACATAGAAATCACATTTCTTTGCTTCTAGCATATACGTGTAGATGTCATTGTCTCACCATGAGTGATCACTCATATATAATGAAAATTGTGATTCAAAAACATACTCCCCTCATTATTGTCACCACCTTGTCGGTGCTGACTCCCCAAATCTATTACCTGGACTCTGTCCTGTATTCCCAGCTGCTGACTGCACAGTTGGGGGGCAGGGCTCAGCCCTCTGCCCCTGTGGGTCTGTGACTGTGACATGTCCACAATCTCAGGAGCATACCTCTGTCTCGCTATGAGAGGCCATCACTGTCCCCTCCTCTCCCAGGGTCCCCACAGACTTCACGGAACTGCCCTCCCATTTGCACATGAGAGCCCGAGTGAGGCTGCACCCCTCAGGAATGGGGGGCAGTGGGCTGTGCTGGGGCCGAGCGACATTTCACTCATCCAGGCATCCCCAACGAGTGCCTGGTGTAGGAGTCACTGCTTTCCACATTTTGAATGGAACGCAGGATGAATGAGTGATTCTATGCTACTTCCACAGGAGACAGAGAGGAAGGCGCCAGCTCTAGGCCAGGAGCTGGTCTGGCTGCCTGCACAGACACTGCCACTGGGCTCGCCCAGACCCCGGGAGGAACAGCTCTGCCTTTACCCCACAGAGGAGGAGGCAAGACTTCAATAGATTAACCGGCTGGAAATGACCCCACTGCAGTCTCACATTCCAAACTCTTTGCTGGATCCAAATGAGGACGTGCCTGACGGAAGAGCGTAAGGTGCTGGTGACTCACCTCACCTGAGACAGTTTCTCTCACCATCTTTGCTCTTTTTTCCTTTCTCTCTTTACCATGTAGCTGGGTCATAACACTAGAAGTAGTTTTCTATGTGACCAATAGCACAGTATCATTTAAAAATGAAAAGGTATCAGTAATCCATCCCAATAACTGTGAAACCACAGCCTAACAGTTGACATCTCTTTATGCCCCTTCAGTGTCCAAAGCGCAAAACATTTAACATTACTAAAAAGGCTAAGAGGATGCCATTAATTCCATGTTTTCTGATATGAAAGTGAAAACAATAACGGCATTTCCTGGCTTGTCACCCTGGGCTGGTCACCGTGTTTCACCACTTATATGACAGGGGTGATGCCCCACTGTCTGTACAGTGCACAGCCTGTGCAACTGTGCCTGGTGGTCTTGGCTGTAGTGCTGTCAAGGAGATAGTTGCATATGCACCTGGAGGCTTTGCTGGGCAGATATATTTATAAATTATCAGAATGCAGATTGTATTTAAAGATGCAGACATGTGGCTTTACTAAGAGAAAGAGCTTGCAGACAGAGGGCAGAGGGGCCAGACAGAACCAATAGAGCGAGCTCAGGTGCAGGAGACTGGCCTGGGAAGGAGGCTGAAAAGGGTCGGTCAGCTGTGGGACAGAATCTGGGAGGTGGTGGCATCAGTGACACCCAGATGAAGTGGCACAAGGAAGGAGCAGTGTGCTATTCAGGTGCCTCCAGAAGACCCCAGCCCAAATGATGGCCTCAGAACAGTGGAGCCTTCGTCACCCCTGTCCCTTGCCAGGGCATGCAGAGGGCACCTGCAGCATTGGCCTTTGCACCTGTGAGCCGCGGGAGGCCACACTCTGTCCTCCCCCCAGGGCTGCTCCTTCCCGCCCGTGGTAACTGCTCACTACTGGAGGGAGGTTCAGCCGCTCTCTCAATGCAGGCACAAACAGGACAGAGGATTTGTCCATCACTGACCCTCACACGAGCTCGTGTGGTGAGGATAGTGGGCTGTACACTCAGTTATGCTAGATGGCAGAGGGACCAGTGAGGCCTGTGAGCTATCTCATCCACACGGCTGCTAAGAGGACAGGGCCCAGGCTCTGCCCCCGCCGACTCCCGGCACACTTGCAGAGCTCACCCCCCCTCTAGGCAGAGATGGCCTGGCCAGCTGCCCCACACACAGCTCTAGTACCTTCCTTGCTGAAAGATACTTCCCATTATTGTGGTGGTGTGACATGGACTGTGCCCTTATCAACCCACTGCCACCCCAACTGTTCCCTTCCAAAGTGAAAATGACAGGAACTCGCTGGCACAAGTTTCTCAAGATTTGATCTGTTTTCAGCAAGGACGCAGAGTCCTCAGCCTCTGTCACCTGCAGCGTGACGGCACTTCTGCAGACCTCCCACATGGACGCCTGGAGACATTTCACGCAGAATCAGGATCTGCGTCTCCTTCTCCTCCAAAGAAGAAGCGAGAGGTACAGCTTCTCTGCACTGTGAAGAGAAGGTGAATGGTGAAATTCCCTGGACCCACTGAAGGAGAAACAAAGCAGCAACTAAGGGCCGTGGGCAGAGGCAGGGACCTGCCTGATGCAAACAGGTGGTACCTGGGAAGAGTCTGCGCCCGGCCGTACCTAAAGGGCCTTAACTCTTTAACTCACCATTCAACACCCTTAGTGATCCAACAGCATATAAATTTCAGGGGATTCACATTTGGCCACCTCCCTTCCCACACTCTTCCCCAGCACAGAAGCCCTGGTGGCCTCAGCCTGGTCCCTCTCACCCTCCACCCGCCCTTGACTCTGGGCAGCCTCTGAGCCCCCAGGTAGGGCTGGATCTGCAG
Source organism: Arctocebus calabarensis (assembly GCA_963573935.1). Classification (NCBI taxonomy): domain Eukaryota; kingdom Metazoa; phylum Chordata; class Mammalia; order Primates; family Lorisidae; genus Arctocebus; species Arctocebus calabarensis. Next base: position 5,032 of record CAUYON010075882.1, read on the forward strand.
TCCTGCTCGTCATCGTCACACACCGGAACACTTCTCACAGGGAGCAGCTTACAGACTTGGTAACCAGCGGACAGTGGGGTAGAGAGTGTATGCAGGAGAATCCTGCCTGGTGCTGTGGGGTCAGGGAGCCGGAGGGAGACGAGACCGAGCACATGATGGGGCAGAGGTGCGGGAGCGTCCCCAAGTGTCCCCAGCGTTCCAGTACTACTTCCACATAAGAAATGAGAGTTTGTGCATCTTCTTTGCAGTAGTGGTAAAACATGAAAAGAAAAAAATATTTTGATTTAAAAAAACCGACCTTTTTCTGCAGTGTGGCCTAATTTATGCCTAAGATGATTCCTTTACTAAAGAATCAAGATGCCTAAGTCAACAGCAGCTAAATATTGCAGCCATGTGGAAAGTTCATCTAAATAAATGTGAGCGATTGTTACCTTAACCAGCCACACCCATAATTCAAACATGGTAGTCTACAGCCCCTTCAATAATCTCCAACCCTTTGTTCCCCCCTTTTTATGGGTAGAATTTTGCTCTTTTGCCCAGCAGCAGTGCAGTGGTGTGATTACAGCTCCGTGCAGCCCCCAACTCCTGGCCTGAAACCATTTGCCTGCTTTAGCCTCCCAAGCCGCTGGGTCTACAGGTGCACACCACAGCACCCAACTCTCCAACACAGAGGGCCTCTGTGAGCTGACCACCTATGCGGCTGTACCAAACTGGTCAACATATGGAGGTGGGCTCTGTTGACACACACATGTGCAGCACGTCCAGTGAATGTAAGGAGGTGGCCACGGTACGGGGGTGATCAACTATTGGAGTCCTACTATACTTTAAAAAGAAAACTTTACTTGTTTAAAAGGAGTACTTTGAAAACCTTTAATACTACTATTGGAATAAAGGCAGACATGCAGACCAATGGAATGAAATGGAAAGCCCAGAAATCACCCATCACATATATGGCCACATGGCTTTCTACACGGATGGTAAGGCCACCTAATGGAGAAAGCACAGTCTTTTTCAACAACGTGTATCTGGAAAACTTGATACCCACAAGCAAAAGATTTGAGTTGGACCTCTACCTAACACCACGTACAAAACTTAATGAATCAAAAACCTAACGGCAAGACCCAGAACTGCCAGACCCCAGAAGAAAACATAGAAGAACAGCCCCAGGATGCTGGCTTCAGCAGAGATTTCTTAGATACAACACCCAAACACAGGCAATAAAAAGTAAAAATAAATAAATTGGACTACATCAAAACTTAAAACTTCTGTGCATCAAATGACACAACCAACAGTGTGAAAAAGTGACCCACAGGATGGAAGAAAATATTTTCAAATCCTGTTCAAAAAGCCTGATGGTTCCGACAGAGATGAGCCTTCAACCAGAAGGGCCGCTGAGTCACACTGTCACTTCCAAAGGCCAACTGGGGAAAAGGAATGCATTTTAAACTTATTTTTTCTAATGCAGTCCAGTAGCACAAAGATAAGGAAGAAGTCAAAGGTACAATTTCATTGAGCAAACTGGAAATTTCCATTCAATTTTCTTGAGAGATGAGAGAGCACTTCTAACGAGACTGCAAATCAGGCCTCTTGGCAATACTTGTAACGTGGTGAATGCTCTTTGTCTTTGTAAATGTCATCTGCCCTGACCAGCTATGTTGGCAGGAACCAGGGCTTCGCTTATTTTTACCACAAAAGCTTGTGATTTGGCTTTCAGTGCTGGTCTGAATTTGCATGACAACTCGTTTTGCTGAAGTTTATTGATTGCAGTTTCTATTTAAAAACAGAAAGATTTAGCAAACTGCTTCTGTATTCGAACCCTGAGTCTTTGAACTCTATTGATCCTCTAAGTGCGACCAACCAAGTCTTCATGTTTTTATAAACTAGTGAACCCAGTTCTGTTTACAAAACACACTAAATTACCCCTAGCAAGGCCTATCCCTCCTTTCAGTTTCTCCACTGGCAAATGCACAGCTCAGTCAGGACGTTTCCAAGGAAATAAAAACTATGGGAGGCCAGTGCAGCCGACATTGCCTCCTCTGACCATAGGGAGCAGTGGTGAGACTCTGGAAGGGTCTGCTCTCCTCTGTGGATAGAGACTGTTTTACCAGTCGGGGGTCGGCAGAGCAAGGCAAGTCAGCCTCTGGGACCCCAAGCACAGAAGGGCAGCGTGGGCTGGTTCCTCAGTGGGTTCTGGTCCAGAACACAAGGACGTCGCTGGGAGAGACTCCATCTGTCCATCAAGTGAGGGTGGGCAGAGCCGTCCTGTAAGGTTAAGCCCACATGCTGACTTCTGTTACCTAATGGTGACAGAAGCTTACATTGTTACTAGCGTTTCCTTTGGGGACCAAAAGAAAGTAGAATTCTCAACAAAGCCACTTAAATTTTTAAACTACTATTTAGAGATATAGAAATGAGTTTCACACATAAAGAAAGACAACTTCTAGATGAGATGACCACTCAGAATAATTAAATGTTGCTTAAAGCCCGTGGCAGGGGAGGGTCTGGGGTGGGAAGGGGGCACCCACACATGTTGAGCAGAGGTTCCTTGGCTCCAAAGTTTTGACAGTCACTAGCCTGAAAGGTCCGTGAACACTTTAGCATGGGCGCTGGGAGAATCCCAGCCCGAACCCCAAGCACCCTTTCCTGCTGTGATGGCTGTGAGAAGTGAGATGCCCCCTGGATATCAACCTGGGAGAGCACAGACAGCCGGTCCCCAGCCTCTCACTCTCCCCATGGCCGGTGATAAAATTCAGCCACAGTGTCTAGTTGAGCCCAGGGATAACCAAGAGCACAAAATTCAAAGCTTCCTGGTGTCACTTTTATTATAGGGTTATTATTAATAAAATGCATCTATTATTTCTTAAAAACAAGCATAATATTTGGTGCATCCTAAGAAATACAGAGAGATTTTGCAGCTTTGGGGCTACAGTTTCATTACATATATAGTAAAACTTCTCACATAACAGATAATACATTGAATTTAAGAAAAATTTAAGTAAGAATAATTCATGCTAGGAAATCAAAAGGAAGATAATCCCTGATCAACAAGGAAAGTAACTGAATGAATTTACTAAGTACAATTTTACACGGCTTCATGGACATATATTTCACACACCATAAAACTCATCCTGGTAAAAACTAGAATTTTGTGTGCGTTCATTTGCTAGTTGATCATGTTCACACTGTGGTCAGGACCGTAGGGGGCATTTCCCACCCGTGATGAGGACCAAGGTCAAGCTACTGACATGGAACCGGTTCCATGGCCACCAGAGCCACCAGGCCTTTAGGGGCTCAACTCCAACTCTGAGGTCCTGGCCTAGGTACAGAGCTCAGGGCAGAAGGGACAGCCCCAGACAGAGCTGCCTTTTCCAAAAGGAACGTCAGAGGTGTGGAGTAGATTTATGGCCCCACCAGGCCGCTTACCATTCCTTGGCCCAGCTGAAACATCCTAGGAAATCCGAGTGTCTGAGAGGACCCTGCCTCCCACCAGCTCCCCACCGGCCTCCAGCCCACACCCTGGCTGGCCCAGGCCAGATAAACACACAGCAGGTGGCCCCTCATGGATCTAGGGTTCTGGAGGATTCATCCTTTGGGACCAATATGGATGCCCGGACAGAGTGCAGGCACAAACACCAGGACAGACCAGCTGCCTCTGAGAAGCACAAGGGGGAGGTGTCCAGCAACTTCTTCATCCAGCATCCAGCAGGCGGGGCCTGACCGTTAATCTTGATCCCAACTGCACAGACAGCTCAGGCTTCCCCACGACCAGCTGCAGCCCAGCCCAGCTCACCCTGTGAGCCTCTGCAAGAGCAGGGCTCAGGCTTCAGGGACAGCACCTCACTTCATCCAGAGCACCCCAATATATCATTTGCACAAGAATATCTCTTGGCAAGAAAAAGAATACCGTTTTTAAAATCACAAAATCATTCAGTAATTTGTTCCACACACAACCCAGAGTGATTTATAGTCTCTTAGCAAATCTCTTTCATTCAGCTAATGGCTCATCAGTCTAGAATTTAGTCCCTAAATTACAACGAAATCTTGACAATTAGAGAAAATTTTCTCATAAGGACCTTAGAAATTTTGAGGGAAACAAGTGTCCTTGAGTTTTCTGTCTCGTCATAGAACTTAAAAGCCAAAGTTAGCCTTCTCCCTATAACTGAGAGTTTAAAAAAAGAAAAAGACTACAGAAAATAGCTGCAGGGTCCAGGTCTGTATTTCACTGAGTAAACAGTAAATAAACAAATGAGGAAATTCACTTTTTTGTAAAAAAAAAAAAGAAAAGAATTCATGTGTTGAAGCTTTGGCAAAAAGTGACAGATTAAACAAGTCAGCAAGAAACTACAAACACTAGTTAGATTCCCTTTCTCGGACAGAGTGGATCTAACTCTGAGGGGCAGGTAGGGAGGCCACCTAGGAATATGAATCGCTCTTGGGGCAAGGATGTCTTGCGATGTGTGGGGCCCGGTGCTTCAGTCCACCTGGGACCAAATCCTTGGCTAGGGGGTCCTCTAAGGCTTTGAGTACACGTCTGTGCCTGCTGTCAGATTTGGAATTTTCCACCCCGGTACGTGATATTTATTCTTCTCCCAAATGTTTGTCTTTAATTGTTTCAGAGGTACCTGCTTATAGAATAGCAGAATAAAGCTAACTTGTATAGTCTGGGGATAAGTCTCGAAACCTTCAAAATATTACCACTTACACATTCAATAATAAAGATCTTTAAAGAGCTGTGTCACACAACATTTTCAGGTGGAGATGGCTTATTTGGGGTCTGTTGGAAATACTATGAGAGTTATATCTGGCATTTTGGTTTCTAAGCCTTAGATACAGAAGGTATGTTAAAACAAAACAAAAAACATCAACAAAAACAGGAAAACCTGACTGAACATGCACGGGACTCTGTATGTGAACCAAGCACTTGGTAGAGATCCTAAAATGTGTTTTTCTTCCTGGAAAACTTGTCTGTTCCACCACAATGAAAATAACACACCCAGCCCTGGCACTAGGCGAGATGCCTTCTGGCGGACCGCAAGCACAGGACACCACAGTCAGGTGATGGGGACGGAGGCATCAGAGGAGCCACCCCCAGGCTGTTTCCAAAGAGGAAGGAGCCTGTAAATCTTAGTGATAAAATGGGGACAGCCCAGAACCCGTCCAAGTTCCATTTCAGCCGCTGTGTCTGTAGGGAAGCCCTTGGCAACCTGGGCTCTGCCTGGTGCTGCCCGTGAAACGGGGTCTGTCCAGAGGTGCTAGAAAGGAGACCCTTCCCAGGAAGGTCCTGCCCGTGAGCACAGGACGTCACTTCACGGCACCTCACCTTCCTTCTCCAACCAGCAGGCCTCTCACTTCCTATCCGCACCCTTGCCTCCCTCTTGGGCATGTGCGGCTCTGCCCAGCCTCACTTTTCTTCACATTCTATATCAAATACCTTCCAAAGCGGACACGAATTAATTGGGAACATTGAAACTAACCGATTTTACTAATTCTCAAACCACTCAAACCAATCGCTCTTCCTACACCTGATTCGGGCACGAACCTCACGTGTGCTGTGGCGTGAGCTGGTCAGCAGGGGCCAGCTCAGCTGCTCGGTCGTGTTTATTCAAACTTTTTGGAACTATGACCTGCTCATTTCTTCAAGCCAGTGCTCTAATCTGCTAGGATGAGATTGTCCCTAGGGTAAGTACTGAAACACAGGGTCGATTATACCACATTATGAATATGAATCTCACCCTGCACGTTAATGTTTTCCGTGGTCAAAGTTCTGTCCAGGGACATGTTTTGACGATGGAGAGCTGGAGACCCTATCTCAGGTCTGGCAGGGACCTGCTGTGTGGCCATCTCTGAACGAGAGCCCTGTCCACTCTCCTGTAAGAACAGGGTCACTTTCTGATCCAAAGATTGTTCTCAAATAAATGTGGAAGTCTCCTCCTGGCCAAATTTCAGGGGATTGAGAGCAATGTCCAACCTTCGTGGAGGCCTTTGGATCTCAGGCCATTATGGCAATGCCAGTTCCTGATCACCCACTTAGAACTTTCCCCAGGGTACTTCTTGCCTCCGACCTCCAATTGAGTCACTCAGCTTTACAGGGAGAGTTGGCAAAGTGAGTCAAAGGGCCAGAGGCCAAGTCTCTTCCTGAATGGATGGACTGCCCCAATGACGCAGGGACTCCTAAACCCAAACACTCCTCCGCGAATCCTCCAAATCCACTCATCCCCTCCCTGTGTCTCTCTGTGGCACCACAGCCCACACCTCTGAGGACCATCCTGGTCAGGTGAGTTCACACCCTTAATCCAGATCAACAGGGTCAAGTCTTGAGCCAGAGCCCGCAAGAGGCCTGGGATTCCAGCAAGGAAGACAAGGCCGCAGCCACCTGCCCAGGCAGCACCCAACTGCAAGAGCTGGGAAAACATCAAAGAGAAGAGGGTGGAAGGACCTCCGAGGACGGGGCGCGCCTCTGCAGCGAGGGAGGGACAACCCGGTCTGTGAACAGGGAGCTGTACCGACAACGTACATCTACACCTTGGTTGCAGCTTCACAGCAAAAGTAAAATTTCCCCAAGGACGATTTATCATAGCTTAGCATGAGCTTCGGAACATGGAAATAATCTTAATTACCCTTCATAGAAAAGGAATCCTTGTTTCCTAAGGAGCTGGCTAAATGGATGGGTTTGGGGCATCTAAATCACCTGAGCAGCCAAAAAAATGTCTAAAAGTTTTGGGCAAAAATCAGATGATTAGCAGAGTGGGGGAGGGCTCAGGTCATGGTGACCTGCACAAGAAGAACCACCCAAAGAATCCTCCATTGGTCAAAACTGTCCAAAGGTAAGGAGAGAGTCAGTGAGAGGCAGAGGGTCTAACTGAATCCCCAGGGAACCACAGTGCGTCTCACTGCCTTTACATGCTTTGCACTCTCAACTTAAAATACAATCACTTCTCAAATAATAGCAGCCCTGAAAAAAATGTTCCCAGGACAAGAGAGCCTTTGAGCAGCACAGGTACAGAAATGCCACTGCAGGAGAGGAGAGGTGTGTGCGGTGACCTCACTGCCCTCCGGGGTCTGCCTCTACTCAAGCCAAATAGCAAAGCTCTAACTTCTGGATTAAAGACTCCAGCTAGCATCCAAATTGTATAAACTGCACTAAAACTCAGTGTCAGACTCGTAGGAAATACTAAAAGAAGGCATTAGGGAAACAAACACAACAGTCAAGTGAGAAGTCACTAGAACGCTCAACCTTAGTTTGTACTTAGATATTCTCTAAAAGATACCCAATAACATTTTATAAGTGATTCACTTGAAATTATAGTGCCTCTAACACCATCAGGAAATGAGGTAAATTTTTCTTGTCCTTCCAACCAGAATACTGCCTAAAGCCTGTACCCTGCAGACACGGGCCGGATGTGTGTGCAGAGCCACAGCGCGTGGCGACCCCTCGCTCTTCCAGCACTGGCTCAGAGCACAGGTGATCGCTCATTATTAACAAGCATGACCCAAGGAACACATGATCTTGTACCTTGGGTTTTAACAGGAGATGTTTTTGTCTGTTTATGCATTTCTACCAAAATGAGTTCTTCAGAAGAATGAATGTAAGATATCAGGAGAGTTTGGACACAGAAATCCCAGTCAGTGTTAATGTTACAGTGTGGCCATAACCGAACTTTGAACTCAAGCCCACAAAAAGTTTGTCAGAAAATTGGAGAGGCAGGTCCCACGCCTTGGGCTGCCCGCCTGGCTCCTGCCCTGACACCGAGGCTGGAGTGAGTCGATCCCTGAGTGTCACTCAAACAGGAGCGAAATGTGGTGCATGCTCCTAAAATGACAATGTTTTCAAAACTCCAGTAAGTGTAGATGGGACGTCCGGACGCTCTGGGCAGCTCTGCTCTCACTCAGCCCATGCTGGGCTCAGACGGCCTCCCCTTCCACACAGCAGGGACGTGGACGTCGACTTCCGTGGACTCTCACTTGGAGTAAACTCATCTCCTCTGCCTCTGGAGGATTCCCTTTCCAGATGTTGAGGACAAGTCCTTTCAAGGCTGGCCTTGGACATTGTGCTTTCAGGATGTTGGTGATGTTGTTATATTCCTTCTTGGTTTTCTTTAAAATCCTTAGTAGAACATCCCCAAAATTTATTCTGAACAACTGCTGGGAGGATTGGAGTTAAGAGAATTGATCTCATTGAAGTTTTATAGGCATTTGAATAAGGGGCCTTAAGTCTGTGACTAGTCTGAGTGTGACCCTGTAAGTCAGGACAAATGGAGCACACCGGAGAACATCTTTTGGGTCAAAGTGAATTTTATCTGTGCACAATAAATTAAAAGTATCTTTGAAAATTGTCCAAAGAGTTCAAAATTCCAATGAGAGAAATCAGTCAGGATAATTGAAGCCAACTGCTTGATAGAAGCGTGGCTGATTGAGAGATGACGGAACAAAAGCCCAGGGAAAAAATTCAGGCAGACACCAATGCCTGCCCTGGGCTGTTCCCCCAGGAGCCCTCACTGGGCTCAGACCTTCCCTTCCACACAGCAGGGACGTGGACGTGGACTTCACGGACTCTCTCTTGGAATGTCTAGGCATCGTGAGATGAACTCATCTCCTCCGTCTCTGGAGAATTCCCTTTCCAGATGTTGAGGACACGTCCTTTTGAGGCTGGCCTTGGACATTGTACTTCCTGTAGGTGACCCAGATTCCTCCGCTGTGAACCCAATCAAGGCTGAAATCCTGATAAAAATATGTCCATGCAACTCTAGGCCCCGCCTAACACCAGGCTCAGACCGTCGGCCCTGAGCCTCTAACTGATACAACCCACTGAGTGTAGCTGTCCCATTTAATCTCTCAGGGCCTGGAATGGACCCAGGCCCATGGCCGTGTGACATACCCCACGGCGTTAACAGGATGCGTCCCTTAATCCAGCTGCGTCTCAGTTTTCTCATTTATGAAGTGGGAACAATTGGAACATGCCCTGGGTAGGTGTGTTGTGAGGACCCGAAGAGTTCCTTTGGGTAAATCACTGCAGGGCCCTGAACACAATTTCCATAAAATTAAAATTTGACATTATGCTAATTTCCAAGACACACTTAATAAAATAAATTAGCTTTTAATTATTATAAAATGAAAGTAAATATAATAATATGACTCATTACATATCCCCAGCTTTTTGCTTCCCTTACACCGTGGAGGGGACATTTACGCCAGTTCAGACTTCAGGAAGTGTTCCAGGAAGCAGCCATGGTGCTTAAAGAAAAAAGGTGAAAACAAACATCAAACTCAAGGCTCAGCACCAGGTGGGCTGTGGCTGCAAACACACTTGTCAGCCCGGCACTGGCACCTGTTTCCCCCTCAGAGCCTGGACTCTGCTCCAGAGCAATGAAGTGCCGGTGTTAGAAGTCACACCGTGGCCACACAGGACTGGACTGAGAGGACACACTCTGTCCACTTTGCAGCACAGAAGCCTGACCCAGTGCTGGCCCAGCGTCCAGTGAGTGCGGACCTAGGACTCACAAGCAAAGCAGCACACGCCCCTGGCAGTCACGATGGGCCCCTCCCTCTCCCCCAGAAGATGGTCTGTCTAGCTCCTGCCTGCTGACCACTAGGCGCCTCTGGTGCCCAATGCACGAGGCCCCCAGGGCAAGTATCCACAAGAGTCCCCGCACACGGAAGCCTCAGCACAGACCCGGACTTCCCGTCCCACGAGCAGGATCACCTCCAATGTTCCCAGCAACTAAATCTTTTTGGAACAAATTCAAAGGCCCGTGTTGCACTAAAACCCACTCAGGGTATGTTGCCGCACACACCTCCAGTGCCTGCTTTCCCGCAGCTGGGACAGGCTGCCACCGGCTGTCCACAGATCTCCCAGAAAGACAGCACGTGGCTGCAGGAGCTTTCCACCCAGAATTAGCCTCAGACCCCTGACAGGAGGGCGAATCACGGCAGGGGGTTTCTGCCACACAACTGGAAAGGGAAGGAGAAGGGGACAAAGCACTTGTGGGGAAACTCCAGTGTGTCCCTGGGCTGTGCCGGTGTCCTGCCTCCAGGGCCAGGCTGACCCCAGAGGGACAGCCCTGGCAGCCACCACAACCATGGCTTGAGGGACACGTCGCCATCGGCTGGAGCTCCGTGAGGATTATCTCACCACTAACTCGTGATGAGGACTCCAGGTGACTTCATAATGGCAAGTCACCCCACAGGCAAAACAAAACAAAAGGGTTGTCATTGCAGCTGTGAGTGCCCTGGTCACTGAAGCCCTGTCCTCAGCCCAGCCCCCGCACACTGTGCCAGCTTGTTTACGGCAGGCTGGTGGGGGCTGCTTTTACGTTGGTTTTGACTGTGCAGTGTGGAGAGGGGATGGTACACCTTGGAGGCTCCCTGGGCTTTTGCTCAAAGCATCTAATGCATCTTTCTCCCAACATTCTCTGTGGACAGCAGAGGAGGCACCATCTGCAGGGGACAGGGTGGCACAGAGCCAGGCAGGGTGGGCCACCTGTGCATTGATGACAGAGGTCTGTGGACGTGCAGATCAGGCTCTGCCACCTCTTCCAAACCATGCACTGTTTGCCAGAGGAAAGCCGGAGTGTGCCGTAGAACGCCGGCCATCTCGACGTGTGTGTGTGTGTGTGTGTGCGCTTGTCCCCAAACATCACTCCTGAGAAAGCCCCACAGCTCAGCAGTGATTCTCCCTGCAGTTTGCACCTTGTAGGCAGCAGGGTGGGTCTGAGCTCCCGGCTGTGACAAACGTGATGCCTCCCACTCTGAGCCACCTGGTTCCCATCCATGCTCTGGGACAAGTTCTTGGCTCACCACCTAAAAGGGTGCATCAAGAGTCCTCTCCTGAGAATCCCAGCTTCTCTTCCTGTTGACAGAGTTTCTTGACCAAAACTCATGAAGCACTGTCCTTAGGCCAGTGGGTCTCAACCTTCCTAATGCTGTGGCCCTGTAATACAGTTCTACAGGTTGAGAGCCGCTGCCATAGGCTGTAATGACTCTTCCCCCAGGCACCCTGACAGTCCAGCACTCCTGCAAAGTTCATGCCTGAAGCCTACATCCATTCCAAAGCCTCAATTCTGGGATTGCCCAAAAGACAGAAACCCCACTTCAGTGACCATCAGTGGGCCCCAGGAAGCACTTCTTCCAGAAGACCCTATCACAGGCCACAAGGATCTTGGGGGGACAGAAGGACAGACCAGGGAGGACCTGCTGGGCTGCTTTTCTTTGCTGTCTGGTCCCCCGCGTAGGTCACCGTGTACCCCAAAGGCTACCTATGCTCAGCCGTTCCCTCCCGGGCCAAGTCCTGAGCTTTTCCTTGGTTGAGACCTGACATATGGGGAGTGATGTGTTGACAGGGTCCTGACTTTCACTGGGTTTGGGAGAATGTGTCGTCTTCATTTTCCTCCATGTGGCTGAGCAGGTGGATTCTGTCACCTGTGACCTTGTCCCCAAGGCTCTCTGTGCAAGGTTGGGGGGGTTGGTTTGTTCTGAACTCAGCTGTTTCTCTGTGAAGTCTGCGCCCTGCCCCCAGGAAGCAGCCGTTTCTCTGTTCTTGCTGTGACATTGGACATCAGTAGTTCTGAGTCATACCCCAGATATAATGATGAAATCTGTCTTTTTGTTTGCTTTTTAAAAAAATGACTAATTCAGCTATATAACCTTTTAAAGTAAGTATCACAAGCTTTTCAGAAAGTAAATTCTGAGAAAGGAAAAAGGTGAGCACAAGTGAGAACATTTTAAAGTGGAAACGAGGCCAGGAAGGGCCAGCCTCTCACAGTCAGGGAAACTGAGGCAGCATCCCACCACCCACCCACCTGCTGGGCTGGCCCTGGGTCTGGGTGGCCAGTGGCCAATGTCCTTTCTGCCACCTCTACAAACCTCCCCCCCCCCACCAAATTTATCATCTCTGATTCTGCTCAGAGAGAGCAACTTTTAGAAGAAAAAGCAACAAGTAAAAACTTTACAGAGGTGGCTGAGGCCACATGTACACACGCTGCCCATTACAGCCATGCAGGAGAGCTGGCCATAGGGAGGAGAGTCACAGGGCACAGGAGTGACCACGAGCAAGCTGGACGGACTAGACAGGGCCTGAAGGACAGAGGGACAGAGGAAGAAGCAGAGACACAAGACAGAGAGTGAGGAAGACAGGGAGAGACAGAGACAGAGACAGAGAGAGAGACAGAGAGATATAGAGAGAGAGAGACAGAGAGAGACGGAGATAGAGAGATAGAGAGACAGAGAGACAGAGAAAGGGAGAGAGAGACAGCGAGAGAGAGACAGAGACAGAGAGATAGAGAGGGACAGAGAGATAGAGAGAGACAGAGAGATAGAGAGAGACAGAGAGACAGAGAGAGAGAGAGACAGAGAGATGGGGAAACAGAGAGACATAAACAGCGTGAGGGAGACGGCGTGAGGGACACACAGGCAGAGAGATCAGCCTCTAACTCTCCAGCTTTCTTTGCAGTGAAATTCTTTTCTCACTTTCAGACCTAGAGATGAGGGCACAGCAGGAAGACAGACCCGCCGGGAGGGACCCGAGTATAGGGCAGGCCCGGGGCTCGCTGGCCCCACCGCCTCTCAGGGTGAGTCTCGTCCGCCTGTGTCCCCACAGATGCTCAGCAAACCTCCACACACAGATGTCCTGAACCCCACAGGACAGGAGCCCCTACCACCCCAGGATCCCGCTCAGGCCCTGGGGACTCTGCTGCAAGACAGAGGCTGTGACCCCCCAGGACCACCCCCCCCAGGGGGCTCCGCCCTGCCCGGCTCTCAAGTCCTCGGGAGGAGCCCGTCTTCCCTGAAGCTGGCAGATGCCCCTGCTCTGACCGCCACCCTGGGCAGAATTACCCGAGTCACCCAGGCCTGTTAGGCCCAGCAGAGCGGAAATGAGCGGCAGGTGCGGAAGGAGACCAAGGCAGAGCTCACAGAGAACCTCAGCCCAGCTGCTCCACCCGTGACCTCTAGAATCAGAATTGGGCAGACATGTCTGGCACTTCAAAAAGAAAACAAACAAACAAAAGTGACAGTAATATGGGGGAAAGGAATGATGTCAATCTAAATGGGGCCATAAATGATTTTAAAAAATTGCCTTCAGATTCTTGGATACAAAGAAATATGAATAGGATTAAGAATGGTTTCTAACCATTTCACCTGAGGCCTCAGTGAGTCTACTGGGTGGTGCCTGTGGCTCAGTGGGGAGGGCGCCAGCCCCATATATCGAGCGTGGTGGGTTCAAACCCAGCCCCGGCCAAACTGCAACAAAAAACAGCCGGGTGTTATGACGAGCGCCGTAGTCCCAGCTGCTCAGGAGGCTGAGGCAAGAGAACCACCTAAGCCCAAGAGCTGGAGGTTGCTGTGAGCTGAGATGCCACAACACTCTACCGAGGGTGATAAAGTGAGACTCTTGTCTCTAAAAATAAAAAAATAAAAAAAAAGAATGAGTCTACTAAGAACAATGTATCTACCGACAATATCTCTAATAAGAATGTATCTACTAAGAACATATGTAAGAACAACATATCTACCAAGAATGTACCTAAAGGCAGCTCATGTACCAATAAGGATCTAGTAAAAATGTATCTAGGCTGGGCTTGGAACCACACCCGGAATCCCAGCACTCTGGGAAGCCAAGGCAGGTGGATTGCTTGAGCTCAGGAGTTCACCATCAGTCTAAGCAAAAGCAAGACGCTATCTCTACTAAAATTAGAAAAATTAGCCTGGTGTGGTGGCACACACCTATCGTCTCGGCTACTCAGGAGGCTGACACAAGAGGATTGCTTGAGCCCAGGAGTTTAAGGTTTTGTGTGAGCTAAGACACCAGGGCACAAAGTGAGACTTTGTCTCAAAAAAGAAAAAAAGGATCTAAAAGGAAATGGAGATCGGCCACTTATCTCCCCCAACTCATCTTTGCATAAAGCTTGTGTGAAGACTTTTGGGAAGCCTCAACAGGAAAAATAACGCCGAAAGCCTGTGAAATCGTGTTTTGATTTGCTGCATTTATTGTTCTTTGGGGCTAAAATCCATCATAAAAACCGCATGTCTGAGAACTCCGGTCATTGGAGAACGGTGAAATATAATATTGATTTGGCAAATAAGATAAGTTAAACCATCGATTTAAATAGAACCTACCCACAACAGCCCAGACCCTACAGACAGCCCCACCTTACATTCCTCTTCATATTTTGGTTATTTTAAAACCTAAACTCTACCACAATAACTTAATGCTTTGTCTGACAGTTGGGTAGTAATACTGGACTTAACTTGCATATCCAACTTCTAAATAAAGTCATGAGAAGCAGCAAGTAAAAATGTCCCTGTTTTTTAATTTCCTAATTTAGCACTTTGCATCATAAGCCAAACCTTTAAAACTGGAAATTCAAACTCATATGAAGTGGCGGGTCCATAGGCTATTTTTAGAGTCAGTGTGGCAGAAACTCTGCTGGTGGTGGTAACCCCAAACCCACCTTCCGACCCCACTAAGGACAGCGCTCAGCTCCTCTCGAGCGCCCTCCTGTGGTTGATTCCATAACGCGGGGAACAGCAGCTTCCAGAAAAGGAAGAGGGCTTCCTCCCCGCCCCGCTGAGTGCTTACACCTGGGTGTTTTGAGTGTGGTGTAAAAGGGGGGAGAGGTGCCAAGAGACAAAAAAAGAATTTGCAACTCCACCTGGATTATATCTCTGAATAAAAAGAAAGATCTATCTTTGGCAACTCCCTCCAAAAGATAAATCTTTTAAGAATGAACTGGTTAGCATAAGCCCATATCTGTGTATCCAGCAAAGAGTGAACTTAACGAACATGTATGTTCAGGTTGGAGCTGTTGCTCACTTTCTATGCCCTGAGGTGCTGACAAAAATCTAATGTGCATGTACCCAGGAGAAACACACACACATAGCTACTCGGCAGGAATGGTCGGAGGACAGATGAGAAAGCTGTCCCTGTCCTGTTTCAGGAAAGAAAGGAACAGGGTGCAAAGACAGATTATTACTGAGTCCAGGCCTCTGCATCCACGGTAGCAGATGCAACTGACCTCTTACTTAGAAGAACACATCGTGTTTCCAGAAAACAGCCTATGCTTGTGATGGAATGGGGGATAGAGCGGACAGTTATGAGTATCCAGAGCTGGTGGAACAACCTTGTTCACAACGTGTCAATTATTGGACTAGTGTAAGATTGTAGAGTAACATTTCCAGGCACACACTCCAGAGTCCAATTTAGGACTTTAGTGATGATTTTGAATCATTGACTATGAGTAGGGGAGCTATAGGCAGGAGGAGCAGAGGTCTCCAGGTCTCCAGGGCGAGGAATCAACGCAGCAAACGGAAATGAATCCTCCCTGCCCACCCAGTGGTGAGTCCTGGCCAAGCCCGGCCCTCGGGTGCACTCACGCTGATACATTTACAGGAAGAAACAGGAATACTCAACACATTGGCATCAACTACAGGGGACATTCCAGCTTAGGGTAATAGAATCAAGATGAAAATCTAGTTCTAATAGGAATAATATAAAAAGTACCTTGTATAGGTTCAAAATATTTTTTAAAAACCTGCTGGTAGAGACTGGTCTAACAGAATCTCCAATTTGGTGAGTCACTTAGAAACACTAGCCAGCTGCAAACTAGTGCTGTGGTGAAAGGTTATTTTCTGTATCTAGTGGCCAATTGCTTGTGAAATGTTGTGTCTGGTATTGAGGGCTACATGCTTAAAAGGATGTGGACCAGCCAGAGCCTGAAGGACACAGGTTGAGAAAAGTGCCCTCAGGCTCTGAGATGAATCCTGCAGAGAGAAAGTCACTTCAGTGACACCTGACTTCAATGGTGACACCACCGACACCTGACTTCAGTGGTGACACCACCCAACCTTCCTGAGCACCTTCCTGAAGCTTCAGTGACACACTTGACTTCAGTGGTGACACCACCCAACCTTCCTGAGCACCTTCCTGAAGCTTCAGTGACACACTTGACTTCAGTGGTGACACCACCCAACCTTCCTGAAGCTTCAGTGGTGACCCTACTTCAAGGGTGACACCACCCAACCTTCCTGAGCACCTTCCTGAAGCTTCAGTGGTGACACCAATGGCAGCACTCGCCCTACCCAGTGGTGGGGGCGACCATGGCACTGTCCGTTTTTGCTTTGAGAAGCCATTTCTCTCTGGAGACCATGACAATCCTTCTTACAATGGGTAAATTAACATACTTAATGTGATTATTCCCTGATAAGAAAGCACAGTGGGAAAGCCCACCCCACTGAAGTCAGCACAGCAGAGCGCCCGGGGCAGCTCCTCACACAGCGGGCAGCACCCGGAGCCTCCCTGCCCAGAGCTGGCTGTAAACTTTCAAACTACCGTTTCCAGACAACCCTGAGCCTTCAGCCACCACGGAAGGGGGTGACACTAGCCTTTCCCCAAGGGACGATTTTTTAAATTAATTTTAATTATACTGGATTTTTCCAAATTCTTGATGACACAGGCCCCACATTCTATTTTGGAATGAATGAATATGGAGCTGAAAACAAAAACAGGCACACTAAATTGTACACAATTATTTTCATTCAGATCTCTAAAATTATTTTTAAAATATAAGCATATATGTCATTTTCTTTATTATTTTGAAATTTCTGCCTCCTGTATAAGAGTAATTCTTCCTTACAAATACAACTGACTATATCTTAGGAAGCCTTTGTACTGCAATTTGATTTCTAATGTGAAGAAGAGTAGAATTGTGATGGATCTAAATGTGGTAGAAGCTTGGGCCTCTGTGATATGACTTTGGACAGACAGTGAGTCCTCCATGAGTTGACCTAATGGACTGTAACCAGCCCACTTGCCGAGGCAGCAGCATGAGGATGGGGTGCAGTGCTGGCAGGCACAGGGGTGCACGTCCAGGCTATGAAAATTAGGGCCCCTTAGGAAGCAGGCAGTGCAGGGAGGTGCCCCTATGGAGGGTCTACACTGTATATTTTCTTAATGTTATAAAAAATGGTGGCATAGGAAAGAAAGAGAAAGCATTTGAATAAAAATCATGTGAAGAGAAAAACCATTACATAAACATTAGCAAATGGAACACGGTAAGCAGAAGCCATGAGGAAAAGGCGTCTGTCTTCTTCTGGAGATGAGCCCAAAAGGTGGTTAGATGTGAGCAAAGAAAAAGATAATTAGAGATTAAAAATCGAACATTGGGGTTAGGTTTTTAGTTGCTTATGAGAGGTACAATAATCAGCACAATCACAGCATAATAAAATCATGAACTTGGAAAAGATTTGCTAAAATTTTTTGCCAAGCACAGACTCCTCTAAGGTAATTCCAACCTTACTGCCCTGAATTATAAAAGTACCTTTGGAAGTCAGAATTTCCAGCCTACTCCCTCCAATACTGTAGCTTTCTATCATGTCTCAAAGTGCTACAAATACATTCATTAGTCCTTTTAACTTTTCCTTAAACGTAAATATGAACCAAGGAGTCATTGTGCTGATCACCAGAGACACGGGCACGACGTCCCAGTGAGGACGGTGGCCAGCAGGGCTTCCACGAGGCTCCGCGGAGGGGCCCAGGCCTTCTCTGCTGCTCCTGAAGCCAGTGAGGGTCAGGAGGAAGCCCCACACCCTGGTTCCCACCAGGGGCTTTCCTAGTCCAGCTCCAGGCGGCTTTCTGTGGGGCAGGGGTATTTTTCTCTTTCACAACTCAGCCCTCAATATCATTAATTCTTCTTATCCTTACTCAAGAATATTGGAATGCCTTGGTCTGGTCTAGGGAAGGATGACCGTCATCTTTTGTCCATGATGGGCTGATATATGAGATGGACCTGACCAGGCAGGAAAAGTCCTAAGAAGTCAAGCACCCTCTCTAATCCCCAGAAGGAAATTGGCTCCCAATGGCTGCACCTGCTTGGTACAGAGAGAGGATTCATTTGTTTCTAGAGCCTTGATTACTGAATACAGTAAAAGATAAAAAAAAAAAACCCACACACACTAAGGCAAGTTCAACTCTTATACTATAGAATTTGTTTTGTTTTGTTTTGTTTTTTTGCCAAGTAGTGGATGAACCTGTTATTTAGAAGTAACCACAATCAGACAGGCTCAGAATACCAGGAGTGAGCTGGACCTAGTGAATTGTCCCACAGTGAAGCGTTCTGGACCCTGGATCAGATGTGTGCAGGTTGGTCTGTTTACCTGCAACTCTTCATGCTTCCTGAAACTTTGCCCTTACTGTAAGACTCTGCTGGCAACCCCAAATGTTAATAGTTTGCCTACTCCCTTCCCCACAAACTCTGCCCTATACTTGTGGCTTGGTGAGGCATTGGTAAGACCATCCTGGGGTAGGATGACCGCAAGGGCCCTCTCCCCAGAGCAGCTCAGCCCAGGACAGGGCCTCTGTGGAGAGGACCCAAAAAACACTTTTAGCAGAAAGAATGTGAGGAACAGAACCTAAGAAACAAACCCCTTCTCAGCTAATGCTGCATAGAAATAGCAACATTGACAGTCAGTATACTGGCAGCAAGAGAAGCAAAGGGAGTTCCTCATAATTGGGAAGAAAGAGAAAGAACAGGTGACAGGGACAAGAAGAAAGTGAGGCAAGAAAAGATACACTGGAGGGGACAGACCAGCACCTGCCCTTCAGTGGCATTTAAATCGGTGGCTTTGCCACACTGTGCTGTACATGATAAAAATCTGCATATAACATGGCTCATCAAAAAGAAGTCATCCTCAGACCGTCACACAAGAATATCTATTATTTTCACTTTTAATTATTTAGCCCATATGAAATGAGGAGAAGAAACAATTTACATTCTGACATCTTTCCTTTTTGTGGGCTACAGTTACAGGTTCCATATATTACCTGTTACTCACACTTTGAAGGAGCACAGTGACTAGCGGTGGAATATTTTCCATTTCTCAATACCATCAACTGGGGAAGCATAAAGGTGATGGTTCTAATCATCTATGAATAAACTCAGGCAAAAAAGAAAACTATTTCTTAATTTTTCTTTAACTTCAAAGTCCTTCTAGAAACTTATTATCATAAGCTAGTGTCTTGCACATGTGAAATGTGCATCATTTAATTAAAAAATATACGAATATTACAACTGAGCACCGACTTAGTGTCCCACAATCCCAGACTGTCACCAACGCTTGTTTTCATGGAGAATGGCGTAGAACTTGGGTCTGTTCTGAGCCCTGGCACCGACTGTACACCCATGTTCACTCACTGCACGACTTGTTAGGGTTTGAAGTTTCTCATGGTTTTATTTATAGTCTTGATTTCACATCAAATTAGTGACTCTTCCAAATGTTGGGGTTTTCAGTGCCGTGTGAATGGGTTTCCAAGTGGAAAAATTCAGTCTGTGTCTACTGCCCTCCAGAACCAGATGGGCAGATCTCCTCCTGATGAGTGGCTGGGCCTCCCCCGGGCGTCCCATGCACTCAACACTCCTGAGTTGAAGAAAAAGGGGAAAACACAGTAACTCCCTAAGTACCCAACACTGTAGGGACAACATCAAACGGAGATGTGTACACTCCATACCATGGCTGCTTTAGAAGTGAAAGAGCATTTTCACTTTTAATGTTTCAGCAAGATCAGTATTAGATCCTGTCAGAGACTTGCCAATAAGGAAACTTTTAAAGAAGTGTATATGTGTGATGCCTGAAATCCCAGCACTCTGGGAGGCCAAGGCAGGTGGATTGCCTGAGCGCATGAGTTCAAGACCAGCCTGAGCTAAAGTGAGACCCCATCTGTAAAAATAGCTGGGCGGTGCCTGCGGCTCAAAGGAGTAAGGTGCAGGTCCCATATGCCAGAGGTGGCGGGTTCAAACCCAGCCCCAGCCAAAAACTACAAAAAAAAAAAAAAATAGCTGGGCATTGTGGGGGACACCAATAGTCCCATCTACTTGGGAGGCTGAGGCAAGAGAATCACTTGAGCCCAAGAGTTAGAGGTTGCTGTGAGCTGTGACGTCACAGCACTCTACCAAGGGCGACATAGTGAGACACTGTCTCAAAAAAAAAAAAAGTTTAAAAGTGGATAAATATTATTCTCTTTTAGTGTGAGTACACACAACCAGGGGTGGAAAATAATCGCTTTGAGGCCTTGTTACACATTCTCCCGAGCCAGCAGCAGGCCAGCCCTGGGTGCCAGACCCTGAGTGAAAGGTGAGGGCTCAGAATGGACGTCAGCTCTGCTCTGAAGTAAGAAAAGACCGCGCAGAACTGGAAGTTCCTCGGATGACATGAACGTAGTGCAGAGCACGTCCCCTGAAGAAAGAAAAGCAATTGCAGGTTGAACTTAGAAGTGTCTGGACAGCTTGGTATCGAAGGCTGTCTGAGCACCTTTCAAAACCTCGGCTTCCCCGGCCCTGAATGTGGAGAAGCCCAGGCCTCTGCGGAAGTCTTGACGAGGACGTTGGAAATCAGTGCTGGCGCCAAGAGAAGGCACGAGTTCAGCATTCGCCGGGCTTCTCAGGGCCCTGTGTCTTTTCTTTCCATGAAGAACGTGTGTGGGGTGTGAGCACAGCGTTGCAGCTGTGAGGTACAGACAAAACACCACTCAGTCACTTCTGAAATCAGCCGATGGGCTCTGACCCCAAACTCCAGGCACTGTTGTCCCTCACTGCTCCTGAAGGGACATCCAGCAATGGGCTCACGGGCTGGGACACCAAACTTAACACAACCACATCTACGAACAAGTTGGAAGGTTGCGATCTGTCCGTTTCCTCTTTGAAAACCATAATTAGCTACCCAAACAACTTATGCTAGAAATTGTTGCCTGTCTCAGTCATTTGCAAGAGTTAAAGGAACATGGCCTTGAAATGTTCCCACTTCTTAAAGGACAAAGTAGACTTGAATCCAAATTAGCACATATTAGACCCACTTAAGGAAGGCCAGCTGGTGACTAGAAGTGACACCAGGGTCTGGGAGATGACCAGGAGGTGATGCAACGCCATCAGAAAGTCCCACAGAAAGACACCGAGGCCCTCATAGTGCCATTTATAAAGAATGACTTTTTTCCCCCCAGGGAGAGAAAAAGATAACCACCAAGCAAAGAAGCTTCTCTCAGTGGTCAACAACAGTCTGGGGGGTCTTGCCAACAGCACACCCTGCAACGCTGTGCTCACACCCCACACACGTTCTTCATGGAAAGAAAAGACACAGGGCCCTGAGAAGCCCGGTGTGCCCTCAAAGAAGCCAAGGAGTGTCTCTATTTCTAGACTGGAACAAATGGATGAAATAGGAGGATGCAGAGAATCTTATTTTTCTCATTTGCCTGGTAAGTCTTCATGACTTACCTCAACTGAGCTCAGTTATCAAGAGCCCAAGCAGGCATTCTGAGTGCCCAAGAAAGAAAACCCAACTAAAACCAATTCAAAATACACCTGAATAACACTGTGTAAATTGATAATTACAGCATTTACGACTCTCTCATCTAGACCAATGGCAGGGCTGCCAACAAAACTGAAGCTAATTTATAGCTTTCATATGAAGGCTATAACCCAATTATAGCATAAGAATATGGGGAAAGTGGCAAAGGAGGGGAGGGGAGAGGATGGATGGAGGGAGGGTAAATGGTGGGGCCACACCTATGGTGCATCTTAGACGGGTTCAGGTGAAACTTACTAAATGCAGAATACAAATATCTTCATACAATAACCAACAAAATGACACGATGGCTATGTCAAACAGTTTGATGAAAATGTTTCGGATTGTATATGAAACCAACACATTGTACCCCTTGATTGCACTAATGTACACAGCTATGATTCAACAATAAAAAAAGGAAAAACTAATGTTAATAAGGGAAATAATATTCATTGGGCATATTAAGAGCCTTACCTCTAACCCTCATCACATCACAAAGAGATATTGTCACTTTATCTTCAGTTTACAGATGAAGAAAATGGAAGGTCAGGAAAATGGAAGTAACTTGCCTGAGGGTACCAGCAAGAGGGGCTGTGACACCAGTGCCCTTGGGGCAGAGACTGCCTCTCTGATTAGTAAAGGCAGAAGACAAAGCTTAGGAGGGAAGAAGTAAATCTTACAGACAGGCCATTCTTTGAATAAGGGTCCCTGGAATTTCTAAAAACCAGCAAGTGATTTGAAAAGGTAGCACATATATATATTTCACACACACACAGACCATGTTTAGTATTCCCAGTGGCGAGGCAGCTCTCATTCTTACTTCACATACTTTGTAACCAACTAATTCCCAATTTTCTAGATTGGGGGGTGGGTGTGAAATGGTACACCAAAGTATTTTATGGCTTTAAACTTCTCTCCTGGATGCAGAAAAGGCATCATACCATATCTTCAAGGGTGCTTTAAAGGCAGAGTGCTCTTGGGGAGGGCAGTCAGTGGGTGTCAGCCCCCACCGGGCCCTACAGGTGGCTTTGGCACAGCAGCCCAGGTGATGCCTGGAGCACCCTCAGAGGCCAAGGTGAGAGTGAAGGTAAACAGCCAAGCAAGGAAGGGGTTTGGGGGAGACAAGGAGACCGGCTGCCTTTGAAACTGTCCTCATTACCTGACTCTTCCTTCCCAGGTGGGCCCAAGCCTGGAGCCTCCCCGCAGGGCTGCAGGTAGAGGACAGAGGGCTTTTGCACGTGCAGAAAATCTGGGGCAACAGTACCCCCTGCTACAGCTCTGGGCCAAAATGCTACAATCTCTTTTCCAGACGTGGTCTCAGTTTCTCACCACCCTGATGAACTTTGGGGGGAGAGGTCTGCATGTACGTGTGCGCAGAAGAGTGTACACCGTGAACACAGACAGTCAGCATACCCGAGGGGCCCTTCTGCAGGCGATGCTGAGCCCCCAGCCTGTGAGAAATCCCCCCAGCTTCCATTTGGCAGTTTCTAATCTACAAGTCATTTGTGAGACAGAAGGCAGCGACCTAGGCTGCACAGAAGAATTCTAGGTATGAACAATGAACTCGTGAACTACATCCCTCACACTGCTGGGAAGGAAGGAAGGAGGGAAGAAGGAGAGGAAACAAAGAGAAGAGAACAGGAGAGAGAAGGCAGGGAAGGCGCCCACGCTGCTTCAGACTCGCCCAGAGGCAGACCCTGCCCGCAGCTTATTTCAACCCGTGTTATTTTCGATACACAAACACCTTTAGGACGAGTCCACGCCACTTAAAAGCGCCTCTCCACCAGGGTGTGCTCCCCACCTCGTGTTTTCTCAAGCACTTGTTCAAAAACACATTTAAGCGGAATGTTTTCGTTTGCGGAGATTGCACTAACTACGAATCCGCAAACCCGGCAGGCCCGCGCGGTCCGCCCCAGCTGGGCGCGGCGGACACCGCGGTGGCTTGGCCAGCCTGGGACTGGCTCGGACCCCTGCGCACAGCTCCGTGCTCGGCGCCGCGAGCCCCTCCGGGCCAGGCCGGTCCCGCAGAAGCTGCAGCTGCGAAAGGGAAGCACAGGGCGGGCGGCCGCGGTGACCCGCGCTCGGGAGCGCGCAGCATCCCTGCGCCGGGAAGGCGAAGCCGGCGGCGGAGTGACAGCCTCCCGGCTCCAGCTTCTGTCCCCGGAGGAAATGAAAGACCCCCTTGCCGCTCCTCTGTTCGCACTTGGACAATTGAAAAGCTCGTCTCTATTTTTAATGTCATCTATTCTTCCTCCCTCTGGGAGGGTCAGGTCCACTAGTGGGGCTCGCAGCCCGTACCCCCTTCACTCACCAGCAGGCGGCTGGTGCGCCCGCGCCGCGCGCCGCCTGAGACCCACAGCCTGGCCGCGTGGGGCGGCGCGGCCCAGGTCCCGGGGGCCTCCCTGGGAAGGTCTGCCCGGGGCGCCGGCGCTCAACACCCGCCCACCAGGGAACTGCAGCCGCAGGGCGCTCGGGCGCACCCCAGACTCCACTCAGCTGAGCTCCCAGCACAGCTGGCTCAGGGCCCGAGACAGGCAGGGGTCCCGGAGGGCAGCACCGGAGGGGCCCCGACAGGAGCTGCCCCAGGAACCATCGCAGCCAGGTGGCCACAGAGCCTAGGCGCGCACGCCACGGGACCTGCCCCGTCCCACCTGCTCCAGCAGGCGACCGGAGCCGCCATCTGCCCAAGGGCCACCTGCGCCCGTGCCCCAGATGCTTCCATCGGGATGGACCGCAGGGACCCAGATGGGGTCAGCGGCATGAGGCTGCATGGCTCGATGGCCAGGTCCCGGCAGGCCAGCCTTACCGTGAGCGCTGAAAACTTCTGCGCGGACGCCAGCGGCAGCAGCCCGGCGAGCAGCGGCAGCCAGCAGAGCTGGGGAAGCAGCATGGTGGCCACGCGCGGGGACGGCAGGGCTTTCCGCCCGGAGGGCGCGGGCGACACTGAGCAGTGGCCGCGCCCTGCACCCTGGCACGGCGGCCCTGGAGAGCTGGGTGGACAATAGCGGACGGAACTGCTGCGCGACCTCTCCCCGCACGCTGCGGGCGGTCCAGACCTGCCCAGCTCCCCGCAGCCTCCGCGCGGTCCTCCGCGTCCTGTGCAGCTTCGCTGCTCCTGTCAAATACCCCTGGAACTTCCCGGATCCTCCCCTCCCGCCCGCCTCCCTCCCGCCTCCCTCCCCTCTCCTCCCCCAGCCCCACCTCCCCGCGCCCGCGCCCGCGCCCCCCCGCTCCGCTCCTCTGCCTGCTGGGGGCCAGGAGGCCGCCCTGGGCGCGGGTCCCGGGAAGGAGAGGCGGAGGGGGCAGGAGGGCTGCGCGTCGCCTGTTAGCGCTGTTCACGTGCCTCCTTCTCCCGCGCTCACACGCACACACGCGTGTGCACCCAGCCACGGGGTACACTGCCCGGGACGCAGGCTAGTCCACACAGGACCAGCCTGGAGACCTTGTTCATCAGGAGGGTTCAGGTGAAGCCTTGACCCGGCCCTACCCGGTTCTTCTTGACCTCTGTCTGACTCGGATGCCAGTTGGTCTGGCCTGAGTACCTGTGGACAGGTTAACAGGCTCCCTAGCAAAGGCACACCGTCCAGAAAACACAGAGTCCCGCAGCGCGGCCTGGGCGTCTCTGCAGGTTAATCCACTCTCTGACTCAACTGCAGCCTTGGCCCTCAGCGAGCGTGGGGCCGTGGGGCCGGCTGTCGCGCACACAGATGTGGCTGCTTTAAACAGCTCTGTCCGAGCCTCCCAGCTGTCTACCCCGCGCACAGAGATTGCGGAGCTTGTAAACTCATCCGCAGAGACTGCCTTGGGAACCAAGAACGTTTTGCACATCCAGGCTCTGGGTAATATCCACTGCGGACAACATTGCTGAAATAGTTTAGCCTTGGCTTATAACTTTACAGGAAAGAGCCCTAATTCTGTCTCACACAGAAAGCCAAAAGACTGAAGATTTTCAAGAACAATGAATCAATTGATCTGTCAGGGTGCTGGGAAAGAAAAAGCCAGAAAATCCAGGTCTGATTTTCACCCTCCTCCGTCTAGTCCACTGCTGAGGCCCTGAATTTCCAGGGTGGAACTGCACCAGCAAACTCTGGGAGGGCTGCTGAGGGCGAGGGAGCCGTACTGTCCCTGCCTGTCCCAAGCTGGGGAGGTGCTTGGGGGGTGGGGGGAAGAAACTTCACCTTTTTTATCGGGAAAGTGGTGTCTATCAGCAGTGGAAAGCCAGAAGGAAACGCACCTCTCCCTGAAGGGAGGCTACTCTGAGAGGTCCCTTCAAATTCCAAAGCCCCGGCCTCAGTTAAGTACTTAACATGCTCCTCCTGGACTTGAGGACTTAGAAGGAAATTATAATAAAACACTTCAGTGCCTGCCTGTGGGTCCAGAAATTCAGGTGAGCAAAGCAGCTGCAAGTGATTAGGTAAATAGGGATTCCTATTAGGAAACTTTAATGCAAATTAAAGACAAAGTAAATAAATCCCACATACCACTGCCTAATTCTAAGGAAGAGCCAAAGAAGAAAATGTATTCAAAGCTGACATGGGCCTTTAAAAAATATTTGCCACAAAAGATTTTTTACTTTCTATTTTATTGAGAGTGCTGGACATCGATGGCTGAAATATTTGATATTGTGCATTTTTCTGTAGAACTCAAATGACTGAAAACTTGTTCATTTATTCACCCTCGTCCACTGCAAAAATGGAGGTTAGGGAGTAGCCTTAATGAGTCCCATTTTACAGATGAGGAATAAAAGTCAGAGAGGCCAAATGTCTCAGCCAGGTCTCCTGAGCCCAAAAATCAGGAACAGAATCCAGATATTACCACTTAAAATACTGGGGTGTCCACTTTACTTCCTCCAGAGGGGCAAAAGAAAGCTCTTTGGTCTTCAATGCCTTAGAGTCAAGAATCTTAGCACATCTTCTACATATCAACTCCAGAATCCTCTGGGAATTTCAATGTATTTGTCCAAGATTCTGACACACCAGGCAGAGTTTCAACCTTCAAAAACCCTTTAAAATATGGACGAATTCACAAGTCCTTGAAGCCAAATTTTAGTTTCTCAAAGATCCTAGAAATGAAATTTAAGAAAATAATCAGGTCCCATTTTTTTGGAGAAAAACTATACATTTATTTTAAAAGCTAAGAAATGGTATGTCTGCCTTCTATTTTTAAGTCCCAAGAAAGTTATCCCTGGCATGGTAAGTGCCATGTTAGGAAGAATATACAAGTAAATTAACTTAGTTCAACGTTAACCAGGAAGACATCAGCTAGGCTTTCCAAGAAGTTTCTATAGGAAGCAGGAAAAAGCTCTCGTCTCTTGGAATTTTGTGTGTGTTAGGTAGTGATGCAGGGCCCATTCTCATATACGGCTTATGGATCCAGAATTTAAATTTCTGTCACTGATAATAGTTACAACAAAGAAGAGCGAGAGAATCTAAACATTTCTAGCTATTCTCACATGTCTACGCCAACATCCCCTCCTAGGCCATCAGTACACTGCTTTATTATGTACACGGCTTACTGGTTTTCTATGGTAAAACTGCAAAAGGATTTTAATCTTATTATAGACATTATACAATGTAATTATTATTTCTGGCTAATTTGTGGTAAGATAGAGAAATGTTGTCAGCTATTTTCCTACCCCAATATATGAAATATTACCAAATGTTCCTTTGTTGATTCAGTGACTCCAAAAATTACCTCTGTCATCATTCTGAGTATCAATTGAATGAGAGAGGACTGACCACCGTCCATAGTCTGAGCATGACCTCCAACCACCAGTCACCTGCCAGTCTCTTGTATTATTAATATTTTCTCCAAGTCCTTACTTACTCCCAGAAACAGGGGTCTCACCAATCCCTTCGAATTTCTTAGGAGAAGTCTGTCCTTCCAAGCTGCCTCCCGCTGCCTGGCCAGAGCACAGTCAGTCCTGGGCTCTCTGGAGCCCCAATCCTCTTCTTATTCAGATGAACTTCTTCCTTTTATTTTGTTCCCTTCAGCCATGGGTAAACTATTCCTGATCCCCACATCAGTCCCATGTTTTTAGCCTGAGCTCTGCAATGCCAGAAACCTGTCAACCAAAGGCAGGAGCAGATAGAGTGGAAAGCAGCATGGGCCAAGCTCACCGGGACCAGAAGTGTGAGCCGTGGCTAACCTGTCACACTGGCGAGCAGACGACGGTGGAATTGTGTATTGGAGCATTTAGCCCAAGAGGACTCTTCCCTATTTTAATATCCTTAAGTAACATAGAATTTGAATCTGTCCCTTGCACAATGAAATGATTAAAACAAATTTAATCTTCCTCCTTAAGATGCCTTAGGGCAAGTTTTATGACAACATAATTCAGGTTCTTAACAGAAATTTTAATAAACAATTGGCATGTTCTGGGTATTTTAAATACTTTAACTAACCCTTACAGAAACCATGAAAGGATGAGTGTGCAGGTGATAATAGTTAGACCATAGGGGATCACAGAGCTTGCCCAGATTTATACAACTCCGAAGTGGTAGGGGCAGAATTGGACTCAGTTTGAATTTCAGGGTCCAGAATCCTTTCCTGCAATGTTCTGCTTCTTGGAAACTATTGAAGAGCCTTGAAACACGGTAAGATGAAGCACAGAGCTCCAGAACCTGCTGCCTGGGCTCGAGGTAATCAGTTCTTAAACCTTTGAAACTTCAATATGTGATGAGAATATGGGTCATTTCACCCAGAAAAATGTGTGTGTGTGCTTGTCCGCTGACTCACTGCCCTGCAGATTCTTCAAGCTCTAGCCCCAAACCAATAGGAAAGCACTGTGCAGTTACTTATGACTTATTCCTAATACTTTAATCTCATTCTGGTGTTTCCCAAGTTAAGGTTTAATGTTTCCTAAGAATGCTCTGTGCCACAAAGCCAAACATGAAACCGCTCCATTCACAGTGGAAACCACCCCTCCAAAGCTGATAGAGGACACCTGTGCCTTTGTGAGGGACACAGTCCCAGTGTGGGAGATACACGTCGTCGGAATGACCGGTCTGGCTGAACCTGCCATGACACAGCCCAGATTTATTGCAATCTATCTGTTATCATAATGTCCAGAAGCCAAGTTTTCCTTTCATTCATGAAAGGAAACTTGTAGAATATATCGGGTACAGAGCTAATAAAAGCGGATCACTGCCAAGACTAACCAAGGTACAAGGTGTGTTCGGGGAAAGAGAATGAGAGCTGAGTAAATTTATAGCAGCCGACCTATTCTAAACCCAGATAGTCTAAACTAATTTTGCATTTTCCACCCTCTTATCCCAACCCAGGAGTTCCTTCCTCCTTTCTTCATATGAGGCTGCCTTTAGGGGAAAAAAAAGTTTTAAACTAGCAATGGAGATATAGCTTTCCAGGAAACTCTGGAGCAGTGTGGACCACACAGGGACAGTTTATGCCAATAGAAAGCAGTGTAAGAAGATACCCCAATCAAGAAAGCTTTGGATTCCCTTCAGCAATCCTTCCCTTCCCACTCTCCCCAGCACACAGGCCAGGATAGCATTTCATTAACTCTTCCCTAAAATGCATCATACAAAGATAAAAATACTTGAGTATTTCAGAAAAACAGTCTGTTACCCGGGCGATGGTCGTGGAAACAGCAACGTGAGAAATATCGGTTCCTTTTCTTTACACCGGCAGCTGGACTTTACCTGCGGTGGGGCAGCCTTCACCAACCAGCTCTGCTGCAGCGTCACGGCACGAGCCCTCTCTGGCATCAGAGAGGGGAGCCACAGGCTTCTTGGGCTTGGCTGGTTTCGCCCCCATACCAGGAAAATTTCTGAACTCCATTCATTTCTATAAAACACTATCTGAAACTCAGGATGCAGTTATATAATTTCAGGCCATTTTATTTCTAGTTCTATATGTTTGGGTGCTTTCCCACAGAGAACCTGTAAAGTAATGTAACTGGGAGGCACAAAAGCTAATGAGGTTTCTGTAGGTGCCAACTCCATGCAGAACGGGCACACAGGCTTGTCTTCCAGAGCTTAGAAAGGGGGGTCATTACGTCCAGCAAATGTAGGCTCACACAGGTGTGCATGGGAGAACATTGCACAATGAGTGAGCAGCACATCCATGCCCTGAGGACAAGGAACGGAAGGCCTTGGGCACTCGGCCGGCCTGGCACAGCTGGAGGTGCTGGCAGAGCAGAGAATCACACAGCACCTGTCTGTGGCCTTCGGCTCCACTCTCCTCAGTAGGTCTCTTGTTTGTGTAGGCACTCTGAGCCTTTCTCCTCTACTCCTCAGTAATTATTCATCCCTTTACATGTTTGAGCATCTTCAAGTACTTTTTTGAACTATAAAGCCAATTTTTATCATGATTTACTGAAACACATGCAACACAGCAAGACACTCATCTTCCAGCTCTGCAGGATGTCCAAATAGCTACAAAAAAGTCAGCCTGGCATTGTGGCAGGCGCCTATAGTTTCAACTACTCAGGAGGCTTGAGGCACGGGGATTGCTTGAGCATAGGAGTTTGAGGTTGCTGTGAGCTGTGACACCATGCACTCTACCAAGTGACAAAGTAAGACTATCTCAAAAAAAAAAAGAGCCAAAAAGTGTATTCATGAAAATATATCCTGATTTACTAAGAGCAAAATAAAATAACAACTATTCAGATTACATCTGTTATCTAGAAGGAAGCAAATTAGTTCACAGAGACCACGGAAATCACTGCTGAATTCAGGCAATGCAATTAACCTTGCAGTGTGTTCAAAATTAGCTTGATGTTTAGATGAGGGAGAATTGGGCTGTATAAGGGCTTGGGGCTTCTGACAGCCTGTAATGTGGAGGCTGTCAACATAAAACTTTTCTGGGCTCGGCGCCTATGCTCAACAGGCTAAGGCACCAGCTACGTACACCTGAGCTGGTGGGTTCGAATCCAGCCCCGGCCCGCCAAACAACAATGATGGCTGCAACCAAAAAATGGCCGGGCGTTGTGGTGGGCCCCTGTAGTACCATCTACTTGGGAGGCGGAGGCAGGAGACTCGCTTGAGCCCAGGAATTGGAGGTTGCTGTGAGCTGTGACACCATGGCACACTATCCAGGGTGACAGGTTGAGGCTCTGTCTCAAAAAAAAAAAAAAAAATTTATATAGATACAGAATTAGTAGTACCCATGTATAACGTACATTCTTATATTTCCTTCAAATATGTAGGGGAAAAATGCACATTATACCAAAAAAGATATGGTGTATCTGTTGTGGTGATCTGAGATCAGTGATCTGTGATGTCACTACTGTAATTATTTTGGGGCACCACAAATCACATGTCACCCACATGACTGAACTTAATCAATAAATGTGTGTGTTCTGACTGCTCTACCAACCAGCTGTTCCCCCATCTCTCTCCCTCTCCTCAGGCCTCCTTATTCCCTGAGGCATAATAATATTAAAATTAGGCCAGGTAGATTGAGTGTGGCCCCTGTAATCCTAGCACTCTGGGAGGCTGAGGCCAGTGGATCACCTGAGCTCAGGAATTCAAGACCAGTCTGAGCAAGAACAAAACCCATCTCTACTAAAAATAGAAAAACCAGTCTGGTATTGTGTCAGGCACCTGTAGTCCCAGCTACTCCAGAGGCTGAAGCAAGAGGATCACTTGAGCCCAAGAGTTTGAGGTCACTATGAGCTATGATGCCATGGCATTCTACCCAGGGTGATAGAGTAAGACTGTCTCAAAAAAATAATAAATAAAATAAAATAAGGCCAGGTAATAACTCTACAATGGCCTCTAAGTATTCAACTGAAAGGAAAGAGTTGCTTTAACTTGA
This sequence comes from Arctocebus calabarensis, assembly GCA_963573935.1. NCBI lineage: Eukaryota > Metazoa > Chordata > Mammalia > Primates > Lorisidae > Arctocebus > Arctocebus calabarensis. The sequence goes on from CAUYON010075882.1 coordinate 36,133, forward strand.
AAGCTAGATATTATAAAGCTTAGTGAGTATGGCATGCTGAAAATCAACCTAGGCCAAAAGCTAGGCCCAACCAGTTAGCCAAGTTATGAATTCAAAAGAAAAATTCCTGAAGGAAATTAAAAGTGCTATTCCAAGGAATACAAATGATTAGAAAACCAAACAGCTTATTGCTGATATGGAGAAAGTTCTCTTCGTCTGGATGGAAGATTGAACCAGCCATTGCATTCCCTTAACCCACGAATTGTGATTCTTCTGAGTCAGTTGAAAGAAAACCTTCTGGAAAAGATTCACCATTCTAAATGCTATTAGGAACATGCATGTTTCTCAGGAGGAGGTCAAAATGTCCACACTACAGAAGTTTGGGAAAAGCTAATTCCAACCCTTACGGATGACTTTGAAGGATTCAAGCCCAGTGGAGGAAGTAACTGCAGATGGGGTAGAAATAACAAGAGGACTAGAATTAGAAGTGGAACCTGAAGAGCTTCCGGTTCTTTCCTTTTCTATCCTATCTAGGATTTTTTACTCTCACGTCATATGTTAGGAACACTAACAGTCCCCTCTCTCTCTCTGTCTCACACACACACATACACATTTTCATTCTTATTAAAACACATGGCGGCTAGGCGCCTGTGGCTCAACGGGCTACGGTGCCAGCCATGTACACCTGAGCTGGCGGGTTCGAATCCAGCCCGGGCCTGCCAAACAACAATGACGGCTGCAACCAAAAAATGGCCGGGCGTTGTGGCGGGCACCTTAGTCCCAGCTACTTGGGAGGCCGAGGCAAGAGACTTGCTTTAGCCCAGGAATTGGAGGTTGCTGTGAGCTGTGATGCCACAGCACTCTATCCAGGGTGAAAGCTTGAGGCTCTGTCTCAAAAAAAAACAAAAAAAACACATGGGCCGTAAATCTATCTCTGTCCCTAACCTATGTCCTTGTGTATCTTCATGACTGTCAAACCCCTGCATCCTGCAAGTGTGTCATCCTACACACTTTTCAAGGGAATCTTATACAATTCCCTCAGTACCTTGAGAACTCGGAAGACCTAATTCACTACATTGCAACATAAATGTATCACGCAGTGACTTTCTAAGAACTTAACTGATGAACCTCCACTCTTCCCATTTTAGGGGTCCCTCCTGGTCTTGTCATTTTTTAAATAATAGCTTTGTTGAAATATAAATAAATAAAACTATTTTTTCCTGAGTCTCACCCCAAACTGGAAACTGCATTTTTTTTTTTTTTTGAGACAGAGCCTCAAGCTGTCACCCTGGATAGAGTGCTGTGGCATCACAGCTCACAGCAACCTCCAATTCCTGGGTTCAAGCGAGTCTCCTGCCTCTGCCTCCCAAGTAGCTGGGACTACAGGCGCCTGCCACAATGCCCGGCCATTTTTTTTTGGTTGCATCCATTATTGTTGTTTGGCGGGCTGGGGCTGGATTCTAACCTGCCAGCTCAGGTGTATGTGGCTGGCACCTTAGCCAGTTCAGCCACAGGCTCCGAGCCCCATATATTTATTATTTTTACATTGGACGGAAAGCTGGGGAGTGAGGGTGGGATGTCATTTATTCATTGAAATAATTGTTATGACTGGGCAAGGTGGCTCAGGCCTATAGTCCTAGCACTCTTGAGAGGCTGAGGCAGGTGGATAGCCAGAGTTCACCCTGAGCAAGAGTGAGACCTGTCTCCTAAAAATAGAAAAATTATCCATGCTTGGTGGCGGTGCCTATAAGTCCCATCTGCCCGGGAGGCTGAGGCAAAATTTTAAGCCCAAGAGTTTGAGGTTGCTGTGAGCTATGACACCACTGCACTCTACTCAGGGCAACCAAGTGAGACTCTGTCTCAAAAAAAAAAAAAAAAAAAAATTACATCTTCTGAACAGGGCTTGAAGCTATGTCCTATGGGAAATGTAGAGATTCCTGCAAAGGTATGTGAGTGTTGCTGTATGTCAGTTGATAAGCAGGTGTGAAGGATACAAAGACCTTGCCTTCAAGGGGCTTATAGTCTAATAGAGAAGATGACAAAACAAATGAAATGTGATAAATGCTGGGTAAGAGGTATGAAGTGCAACAAGTGTTCAGAGAAAGGAGTGGATTATTCCTGAATGACAAAATCAAGGAGAAAGAACCACGTAAACAGGACAGCCAAATGGAACAAGGGGCAAATTCTAAGAATATGCAGTAGTTCCCTGTGATCAGAGGGTTAGATATATGTGCAGGCTTTAGTGTTTTTATTTTTTACTTGATTTTAGTTAAGCTTTAACACGTCCTGGGTGTTGAAGGAGGATAGTGTATGTCATGCCTATCTGTGGCTGTTACAGGGAGCAAGAAATAGGCATCCAGAGGGTGTGTCTTGATGTGTGGCCATATCATCAAAGGGCTTGGTTAGTTGTAGCTGTCACTGGAGGGTAACTCGGTCTATCCTTTGTTTCTGAAAAGCATGATAGCTGGGGATGTGTTGGGCTGAGTGTGTGATGTGATTAACCACAGAGTGATCTGAGGTGGGTGCCTGTTTCTTTTTTTTTTTGCTTGGAATATATATGTGTGTGTGGTTGGTTAGGCTGGTTTACTGGTATGTCTGTGCAGCTAGGAAGTTGTCTCCTCTGGTGTCCTGTGTCTGCCGGGTAGGGTTTTTCTGTGCAGGTCCAGGCAGGCTTGAGAGCTGACAGTTTCTTTGTGGGGTAAAGGTTTAATTGATGTCTGTGTCCCTGGGGTAGTGTGAGGGGTCATTTGCATGCCCGAAAGTGGTCTGCAGGTGGGCAGGGTGAACCTGGAGTGGCTTTAGCCAGGGTCTTTCTGAAGAACATGAGTGGATTCTGAAAGTGGATGGGAGGGGCAGGTGGGTGGTGGTGGCTTCCCCTTACCTCTTGCCTCACCCTACATTCAATTCCCCAGGACATGCTGGAGTTCCCAGCCCAGGAACTTAGAAAGTACTTTAAGATGGGGGACCATGTGAAGGTGATTGCTGGCCGATTTGAGGGTGACACAGGCCTCATTGTTCGAGTGGAGGAGAACTTTGTCATCCTCTTCTCTGACCTCACCATGCATGAGGTAGGCAGATAGAAGGGGAGGGTGGAGGGCATACATGCCAGGAGGAGAGTAGGCGACCCCTTGGGCTCAACCTCACCCCTTTGCTATCTCCCGACAGCTGAAGGTGCTTCCCCGGGACCTGCAGCTTTGCTCAGAGACAGCTTCAGGTGTGGATGTTGGGGGCCAGCACGAATGGGGTGAGCTGGTACAACTGGATCCCCAGACCGTGGGTGTCATTGTGCGACTAGAGCGGGAGACCTTCCAGGTTTGTGCTGTACTCCGTGTTAGGGGCTTATTTTCAGTGGGCTTCCTCTCTCTCGAGTGCCAGTCCCACTAGGCAACTGAGCATGGTAGTTAAGAAGCCAGACTGCTAGACTGCTCTGGGTTGTAGACCTGTGTCTGTCACTCATGTCTGGCTTTGTAATATCCAGCAACTGGCAAAGTACTTATCCTCTCTGTGCCTCAGTTTCCAATCGTGCAGAATGGGGATAATAACAGTATCTACTTAATTTATTGTGAATGAATCCCCGAGATTAGGTATGTACCTTGACATTTGGTCCTCACTCAATGACACAGTGCTATATGTCCCCTTCTCTTTCCATGCCTTCTTATAGAGCATGGTACTTAGGACCCTGGACTCCAGATCCGTATCTCAGTTCTGTTGCTCCTGGGCTAGTGTTTTGCCCTCTTTGGATCTGTGGTTCCCACCTCTGTAAGATGGGAGTAATGATAGGCCGGGCACAGTGGCTCACACATGTAATCCTAGCACTTGGGAGGCTGAGGCAAGTGGATTGCCTGAGCTCACAGGTTTGAGACCAGCCTGAGTCAGAGCAAGACCATGTCTCAAAAAATAGCCAGGCTGGCTTGGTGCCTATAGCTCAAGCAGCTAAGGCATTAGCCACATACACTAGCGCTGGTGGGTTTGAATCCAGCCCGGGCCTGCCAAACAGCAGTGACAACTGCAACCAAAAAATAGCCAGGCATTGTGGCGGGCACCTGTAGGCCCAGCTACTCGGGAAGCTGAGGCAGGAGAATTACTTAAGCCCAGGAGTTGGAGGTTGCTGTGAGCTGTAACGCCATGATACTCTACCAAAGGTGACATAGTGAGACTTTGTCTCAAAAAGAAAGATGGGAATCGTGATAGTATCCACCTTAGAGGGAAGTTTTGAGGCTTCAGAGAAGTCATAAGGGGTCCAGCACAGACTAATGGGTGAACAATTAGCTATTGTGGGCTCAGTGCCTGTAGCATAACTGGTTATGGCACCAGCCACACACACCAAAGGTGGCAGGTTTGAACCTGGCCCAGGGCAGCTAACCAGCAATAACAACTGCAACAGAAAATAGCCAGGCGTTGTGGGGGGCACCTGTAGTCCCAGCTACTTGGGAGGCTGAGGCAAGAGAATCACTTACATTCAAGAGTTTGAGGTTGCTGTGAGCTGTGACTCTAGGGCACTCTATCAAGGGTGACAGCTTGAGACTCTTGTCTCAAAAAAAAAAAAAAAGAATGAGCTATTGTGTAAATTTCAGCCCCACCTCCCATCCCTCAGGTTTCCAGTGTTCAATTAGGGTGGCGTCTCCTCTCAAATAATTTTTTAGAATGATTGGTAGCATTTTTGGTTGACCCAATGCTAAGAGGTAGCACTCTGACAGCCTGCCCCACAGCCAGGGAGTCTAGCTGTCCTACAGAGTTTGGGACAGTCTCCCATAAGGAAGCATCGTCCCACTTTAGGGAAACCCTGCTCCATGTCACACTCTCTCCTCACCCTTGCCTTTTGCCTTCCCCCTCTAGGTGCTGAACATGCATGGGAAGGTGGTGACTGTCAGGCATCAGGCTGTGACCCGGAAAAAGGACAACCGCTTTGCTGTGGCCCTGGACTCAGAACAGAACAATATTCATGTGAAAGATATTGTCAAGGTCATTGATGGCCCACATTCAGTGAGTACAAAGTTCCTGCTCTTGAGCTGTATCTGAAGGAGTTGTGGTGGGACAGGGCTTGGCCAGGAAAGTGACTCTCCTCTCTTGATCTAGGGCCGGGAGGGGGAGATTCGCCATCTTTTCCGAGGTGTCGCCTTCCTGCATTGCAAGAAATTGGTGGAGAATGGGGGCATGTTTGTCTGCAAGGCCCGCCACTTGGTACTGGCTGGAGGCTCAAAGGTGAGGCAGGCATGGCAGGCCCTGTCTGTTGGGTACCTGGCTGGATTCTCTGGGCCACCCTGGTTCTGGGGGAGACAAGATTAGGACGGCAGATGTCATCGTTACATCCTAGGAAAAGAGTGAGAAAAGAGTTTATTTGGGAATCATGGAGGTGGCTCCTGCAGCTCACAGAGTAGGCTGCTGGCCCCATACACCAAAGGTGGCAGGTTCAAACCCGGCCCTGGCCAAAAACTGCAAAAAAAAAAAAAAAGTTTATTTGGGAGTCTGAAATATTCGCCAAATTATTCCTTTGTTTAATTTTATTGAGCACCAATGAGTAGGGTGCCGGATATTGGAGATTTAGCAGTGAATGAGACAAAAATCTCTGTCCTCCTAGAGCTGATACCTAAGTACATACACATAACACAGTGTGAGATGACGGCAAGTACTGTGAAGCAAAGTAAAGCAGTGTAAGAAGATGGGGCTGCTTCCTTAGAACAGGATAAAGGCCACCTTAGAAGGCGACATTCAAGCAGAGAGTAAATGAAGGGATGGAGAATCATAGGAATATTTTGGAGAATCAGCAAATGCAAAGGCCCTGAGGTGGGCCTTGTAGGAAAGTTGTACAGAACCAAGTATCAGATAGGAAGTCAGGCCTGGGATGTGGGGACCTGGGATCAGGAAGTGGTCTCCTCAGGAGCCTGCACATGGCTTGATGACTTCTTGTGGTTTGCAGTTTTTTATCTCTAAGGAATTAAATTCGTAACTAGCCGCATTTCAGTCCCATTCCTTGGCCAGGGCAAGCACAGCCCTCCTGATTGGCAGTCCCATAAAGGCAGAGAGGTGGCAGTTCTCCCAAAAGGAAGTTGAGGTTTTGTCACCAGGAGGAGGGAGAGGTGGCTGCCAGGTGAAGGCAGTGTGTGGTATGGGGGCTGGGGCCAGAGGCCAGTCCCTGCATGCTGGTTTACCCTATTCCCTTCCCTCAGCCCCGAGATGTGAACAACTTCACTGATGGCTTTTCCCCTATGAGCCCCCGGATCAGCAGCCCCATGCACCCCAGTCTTGGAGGTGAGAGGTCAGGGGCCAGGGATGTGTCGGGTGGGGCTGGGGGAGAGCCATGGTCATTCAGCTTACACTGAGTGCCCCTCCCCAGGCTGGGCCCTGCCATTAGGGTGCTCAGCCTGCAGGAGGACAGACCCAGCCCCAAGGTATATCCTATCCCAGAGTGGTGAGTTCTGTGATGGGAAGGCCCAGGGGCAAGGGAGGTTCCTCACCCAACTATGGGGGAGCCAAGCAGGTGAAGAGAGGGGCTTGAGGGGACCCTGGGGGACTGGTGACCTTCTCCTTCTCCAGGTCAGCATGGTGGCTTTGGTAGCCCAGGTGGTGGCAGTGGCGGCATGAGCAGGGGCCGGGGGCGGAGAGACAACGAGCTCATTGGCCAGACTGTGCGCATCTCCCAGGGGCCCTACAAAGGTGACCTTCAAGGCCATGTGGATGCCTGGGGAGGGACATGGTGAAGGAGAACCCCGGGCCTGACCTCCTGCCCCTCACCAGGGTACATTGGTGTAGTGAAGGATGCCACGGAATCCACGGCCCGCGTGGAGCTGCACTCCACATGCCAGACCATCTCTGTAGACCGTCAGCGCCTCACCACAGTGTACGAGCTAGACCAGGGAGGGTCAGAGGGCACCTGCTAGGTGGCAAGAGGGCCCTATTCACCCCACTTGTTCTCCATGTTCACAGGGGCTCACGGCGCCCAGGTGGCATGACCTCCACCTATGGGCGGACACCCATGTATGGCTCCCAGACGCCCATGTATGGCTCCGGGTCCCGTACGCCTATGTATGGCTCACAGACACCCCTCCAAGATGGTGAGCATTCCTGGGGACAGGGAAGAGGGGCAATGAGGGGACCTGGAGACAGGCCAGAACTGATGGACACACTCCTCTCCCCCATTCTAGGCAGCCGCACCCCACATTATGGCTCACAGACGCCCCTGCATGATGGCAGTCGCACTCCTGCCCAAAGTGGGGCCTGGGACCCTAACAACCCCAACACACCATCACGGTGAGAGCCAGGGCTCCCTAAGGCCTGGGTGTGTGCTGGTGTGTGAGTAGTCATACCTGCCTAGGGGACACGGGTCTGTGAGGCCCATGCAGAATTCTGGTTCTGGCCCTAGGCTGGTCCATATAAAATAAAGCATGGCTGCAAGGGGCAAAACAACCTTTTCTCCACCACCAACCACAAGAACACACTGTGGTTACCCCTGGGCTTGGGGAGAGATTGGTTTGTGTGATCTTGGACAGAGAACATCATCTCTGTGTTACAGTCTCAGCTGTAGAACAGAGATAATGTCAGGAACACCTGAGAAAGGGGCTCCTTTGAGAATGAAACCACTTCTGTTTGGGCCTAGCATACAGTGGTGTTCTAGAAGCATCTGCCTTATTATCCCCACAGCCATCCTCAACAGACTTCTCTCTCCAACAGGGCTGAGGAAGAATATGAATACGCCTTTGATGACGAGCCCACCCCATCCCCACAGGCCTATGGAGGAACCCCCAATCCCCAAACACCTGGCTACCCAGACCCTTCATCCCCGCAGGTCAATCCACAGTACAACCCACAGACGCCAGGGACGCCAGCCATGTGAGTCCACTAGGGCTGACACCAATCTATCCTTGTCCAAACCCTCCCCACTGCCATCACTTCCTTTTCCTTCCCTGCCCAATAAATAACCCCTCCTCTTGTCTCTGCAGGTACAACACAGACCAGTTTTCCCCCTATGCTGCCCCCTCCCCACAAGGCTCCTATCAGCCCAGCCCCAGCCCCCAGAGCTACCACCAGGTGGCACCTAGCCCAGCAGGCTATCAGAACACTCATTCTCCAGCCAGCTACCATCCTACGCCTTCACCCATGGCCTATCAGGTACTGATCAGCCGGCATGCTCTTGAGGGTGGTGGCCTTGGGCAGTGCCTGTGGCTCATTGAGTAGGGTGCCGGCCCCATATACCAAAGGTGGTGGGTTCAAACCCAGGCTCGGTCGAACTGTAAAACAGCAAAATAGCTGGGTGTTGAGCCAGGCGCCTATAGTCCCAGCTACTCGGGAGGCTGAGGCAAGAGAATCGCCTAAGCCCAGAAGTTGGAGATTGCTGTGAGCTGTGATGTCACAGTACTCTACCGAGGGCAATAAAATGAGACTCTGTCTCTACAAAAAAAAAAAAAAAAAAAGAAGAGCCAGGCCTGGCCAGGCATGTTGGCTCCCACCTAGAGACCAACGTGGGAGGATCGCTTGAGTTCAGTGGTTTGAGACCAGCCTGAGCAAGAGTGAGACCCCATCTCTGCCAAAATTAAATAGCCAGGCCAGAAGACTCTTCCCAGTGACATTCCCTCTTTCCCTTGTAGGCTAGCCCCAGCCCTAGTCCTGTTGGCTACAGTCCAATGACACCTGGAGCCCCCTCCCCTGGTGGCTACAACCCACATACTCCAGGCTCAGGCATTGAGCAGAACTCTAGCGACTGGGTAACCACTGACATCCAGGTGAAGGTGCGGGACACCTACCTGGATACACAGGTGGTGGGTCAGACAGGTGTCATCCGCAGTGTCACGGTACGTGGGGTCCAGGGTAGTGTTTGGGCATCCTCTCCTTAGCGCCCCTTAATCTTTGTTGTTACTTTTTCTTTTTTAACTGTCTAACCACATATTCAAGTAGCCATTTATAGCTGAAAAAGCAGATGTGGCTGGTTCGGAAGGCAGGAACTTATGCCTCTCGTGATCATGGCTAAGTCTCAGCAGTCTGGAACAGTGTCTGGCACACAGGAGTGTGTTTACTTCTTGACATACTCCTTTGAGAGACCAATTGCGTAACATGTACTGGGTGCTGCCTCTGTGCCACGCTTGAGCTTAGCACTGGTGCTCACACCCCTGGGCTTTCCCTTCTCCAAACACCCAGTTACCTCCCGCCTCAGGGCCTTTATACATTTACTTTCCTCTTAGTTCCATTCTTTGTCTAGTTAACACCTTTTCACCCTTCAGGGAAGCACCAAGGCTATCTCAGGTCTGCATCTGACAGGTCAATGTTCTTCATTATGTCAACTTGCTGCCTAAAAGTTTAATGTTCACCCTGGTGTGATTCTTTGATTATAAAGATCGTGTTTTATTTCTTAGGAGCCCCACTTCCTACATTAAGGACTGTTATCTTTTTGGCCCTGTAATAAATATCAATTGAATTAATTAAACAGTAAGAGACCAAGACAGTCTCTGCCCTCATGGACCTCACATCCCACTGTGGGATGCAGACATGTTCCCAGACATTGACAGCTCTTAGTGGGCAGAGCTGGGGTAGATGAAGCCCAGAGGGCAAGAGCAGCTATCAGCTATCAGGCAGCACCTTATCTGACTTTAAGGGGAATCAGGGAGGGCTTCCTGCAGAAGGAGGCATCTGAGCCAAGACCTGAAGATTAAATAGGAGTTAAGGCAAGAAAAATGACTAGGGTTGAATATGTCCAAACAGAAGGAGTTTTCACGTGCAAAGGCCTGGAGGTGAGGGGAAGCCTAGCATATTTGTTGTACCTAGAACATAAAGGCCCAAGGGGAGGATGAGTGATGTGACCAGAGAAGTGGCCAGAGCCAGCCCTTGTGCCAGCCTGAAGAACTTGGACCATCCAGAGGACACAGGGGAGCCACGGAGTAATCTAAACAAGAGAGTAGGGGGAATCTGATCTGTGATTTGGAATTCTGTTTTGCTGTCATGGATGCACTAGGGGTAGTGAGACAGGCTGGGAACCCCGGGGGAGGTTGGGCGGCACTGAGATAGGGCCATGGAGAAGAGGGGTAGGAGATAGACAAGGACTTTTCAGGAAGTTGAATGAACCAGCCTCAGAGCTAGAGTGTTGTTGGTGATAGAGGTGACTAAGATGAGGTCCAGAGCTCTGGCTGGAGGCTGTCCCTGGGCCCAGAGCCCAGCAGGAAGAGCAGGCATGGGGAAGAAGCTGAGGCCCATTTGGGACATAAGAGTCAAATGCCTGAGAGCAGTCTCCCTTTTGGGCTAAGTTAGTTTTGTTCTTGTGTTTTCTTTGCTGCTCTGGTCACCCCTTTTCACCCAATCTGTCCCCACACACCACGGGCCCCAAAGCTTTGGAACCAGTCCCAGCTTTGGCTTTTTCTTGCCCCTGTCAGAAAGTGGCTTGTTTTCTCAGCATTAGCCCTGAGCCTGTGTTTCCTAGAATGTGGGCCTCAGTCTTGTGATGGGAGCATGACAACTTACCAGTCTGTCCCCACCCTCCAGGGAGGCATGTGCTCCGTGTACTTAAAGGACAGTGAGAAGGTCGTCAGCATTTCCAGTGAGCACCTGGAGCCCATCACCCCCACCAAGAACAACAAGGTAAGGGGAGGGAGCAAGATGAAGGGGCTTGGGCTGCTGACATGGTACTCTAACCACATGTCCCCCACTCCCAGGTAAAAGTGATCCTGGGCGAAGATCGAGAAGCCACAGGTGTCCTGTTGAGTATTGATGGTGAGGATGGCATTGTCCGCATGGATCTTGATGAGCAGCTCAAGATTCTCAACCTCCGCTTCCTGGGGAAGCTCCTGGAAGCCTAAGGCAGGCAGAGTGGTTGGACTTCGGCAGATAATCTGGCAGATGAAGAGTGACCCTCTTTCCCTGGCCCTTGGCCCTGACACAAGACCCAGGGCCTGGGGAAGGGCTAGGCTAATGGTTCTGGATTTCCTTTTATTCTCCTTTCTGGGATTCCATCTTCTCCCTCCCTGATGCTCATGGAAATCAGAGTAGAGTCTGGGAGAGGGTCCTACCTTCTTATACCTCTTTCCTCCAGCTCGCTTTTGTGTTACAATCTTTGAATAAAAAGAAGCTGTTTGGTCAAAAGTACTGTGTGTGTGTGGCAGACGGAGGGTCTTATCTATGAGTGGAGTTATTTGCTTTGCCCCACTTTCTTGCTTTGTTACTTGGGCAAATAACTGGGTCCTACCTAAGTCTGTTTAGCTATGTAGAAAATATAGTGCATGCCCTAGAGGGCTCTTGAGAGGATGTATGAGAACACATCAGAAGGAGATGCAGAACTTGCCACATGACTGATGAAGTTAATATCTTACTCGGACATGAATTATGCTAGGTGAAATCATTGTCCCTAGGAAACCTAAATTCCCATTAGGGCACAGGCTACAGCACTTGATGGTCCTTTTTGTAGAGACAAAGTCTCACTTTATTACCCTCAGTGGAGTGTCATGGCGTCACACAGCTCACAGCAACCTCCAGCTCTTGGGTTTAGGTGATTCTCTTGCCTCAGCCTCCCGAGTAGCTGGGACTACAGGCACTCGCCACAACGCCCGACTATTTTTCTGTTTTGCAGTTCAGCCAAGGCCGGGTTTGAACCCGCTACCTTCGGTATATGGGCCCGGCGCCCTACTTGATCAGCCACAGGCGCCGCCCTGATGGTCCTTTTTTAATTGAGTCCTGATAGTAGTGATGCCAAAATAGCTGTAACTTTTCTGATGACTGGGGCCTGAGTGGGAGCAGTGTAGAAAATGGGGTTTAGTACCTTTAACCTCCCTTCCTCTGATGTTCATGTCTTTTAACACATGTAAATGTATTACAAAATATTTCAGATCAGTGATTTTCAACTGGTGTGCTATGAGAAGATCTTAGGTGTGCCTCAAAATTTTTAAATGTCATTTATTTTTATTTATTTATGTATTTTTGGGACAGAGTCTCAAGCTGTCGCCTTGGATAGAGTGTGATGGCATCACAGCTCACAGCCACCTCAAACTCTTGGGCTTAAGCAATTCTCTTGCTTCAGCCTCACAAGTAGCTGAGACTACAGGCGCCTGGCTATTTTTTTGTTGCAGTTGTCATTGTTGATTTTTGTAGGCCAGGGCCAGTTCGAACCGCCAGCCTTGGTGTATGTGACCCTCACTCTACCCACTGAGCTATGGGTACTGCCTAAATGTCATTAATTATTATTATTACTATTTTTTTTTGTAGAAACAGAGTCTCACTTTATCGCCCTGGGTAGAGTGCCGTGGCGTCACACTGCTCACAGCAACCTCCAGCTCCTGGGCTTAAGCGATTCTCTTGCCTCAGCCTCCCGAGTAGCTGGGACTACAGGCGCCCACTACAGCGCCCGGCTATTTTTTTGTTTTGCAGTTCGGCCCGAGGCCGGGCTTGAACCCGCCACCTTCGGTATATGGGGCCGGCGCCCTACTCACTGAGCCACAGGAGCCGCCCTCTATTTCTATTTTCATATCTGTAATCTTGCAAATTGTTTTTCTTTTCCTTTTGCTACTTTAATGAATGCTGTTATAAGATACCCAGTTTTAATACAGTTTAATAAGGACCCATTGTATTTAATAGCCAAGAAGGTAGCATCATTACTCAGCTGAAAAGCTGATATTTTCAAACTGTGATTTTTCTAAGTTACATAAATTGTATAAAAAATATCAAAATGAATCTACTAATAATTTATGTCATATTGATTACAACAAGGTTTCAACTTGTCTCTTACTCCACTCCAACTAGCTTTTCCACAATACAAGCAAAGTGGACTTTTCAAAAGACTAGTGTGGTCACATCAAACCTTGTCACCAACTTCATACTGTTCTTTACTTCATGTGAGTTTGAAAGTTAGACACATGTCTCAAATTATTTTTTCACTTTCATTTTCCTGTTCTCTCAATGTAATTACTGGTCTCTGTTTTTATTCCCTTTTAAAATATTTAATTTGTCAAGTTTCTCAATTATTGACATTCCTACTCTTCCCATATTCGTTCCTGAAAATGATTCATCCTTCAGACTTTTCCTCATTTTCCCTTCCCTTCCAGTCACCTCTTACCATACACCCAAAGCATGGCATACTTCAACTAGCATAGTTTTAATTTAATACTGATATGATTTATGACTCTCTCTCCCACTGGATTGTAAACTCGTTGTGGGCCATCTACTTTCTTTTCTTTTTTTTTTTTTTTTGTCTTGTTTGTCATTGACTTCTCAGTACTTACACAATATTTACCACATACTAAAAACTCAATAAACAATTTTTTGGGGATTAAATAAGCAACTTACAATGGGATATAATCTACTCAAACAAAACCTAGTTTATTTTAGAAGTAACAGCAATTCTAAAGAGGAAAATGGATTTATCATAGATGTCCTATGTGAAAAAAAGTAGCATTCTTTTCAAGCCTCCAAATTTATAGAATCTCTGTTTTAACATATGTAAAATGATACAGCACTTAAATTTTATATAAACACTTTGAGTTATTGTGTAAGTTGAGTAATAGTTAGTGATAAATAACATTTTTCTTCCTAGACTTGGTCTACTAATTTTCTATGCTCCTTTTTTTCTCACTGTTTACTCACTCGTGAATATAATCAAATAAATCTAAAGAAAAATTATGAGTAAACAGAAAAAATAAGCATCCGATATACCTTCAGGTTAAAAGAATCATATGGGAACAGCATGTAAAAATTTATTTTCCACCAAAAGTTAATGACCTATGTAAAAATATAAAGAAAGTTGCCATTGGAGCAATGTGTTTTCAATGTGGATTTAAAGTCAAGGGTGAGTTTCTGACCATGGTTCAGAGTAGGCAAAAGAGATAAGGTTTTTATTTCCATTATGGATAAAATAATTTACTTGAAAACATAAATAACAGTCATAAGAAGACATTTCAATTGAAGAAAGGGGCTACTTTTACACATCCTTTTCACTACTCTTTTTTTGCTATCGATTAAAAATAATAATTATGCACATTTGTCCCTTTATATACAGTAAAAGATTTTGTAAAGAAAAAAATAGAGAAAACTATACTATGTCATTACAGTTACTGTAGTATATCAGCCTAGTTACTGTATCTACTACATATCGTATATTTGCTATGATATGCCATAGCAGTCACGATGTGGGGAAGCCAAATGGAGATTTTCTAATGGAGAATTTAGAGTCAATGGGAATGAACGCACACTAGTGTAAAAGAGTCAGCTCTGTTTTGTAGCTTTTTCCTGTGTGTTGAGGGAGCAGAGCATCCGTACACTTGTGGCAGGTGAGCTTGCTTCATTGATTCATCAGGAGGGCCCTAAAATCCGAATTTGATCTACTTCCTGGGAAGATTCACAGTAGCTTTCATTAAGTACAAAGTAGTACAGGTTTCTTACCAAGCTGTAAGGCAGAAACTTCCTGCTCCTTTACTTTCAGATTAATATGACATTTGTGTATAACCTTGACATTTTCCTTTATTTTGGAGTCTCCTCCACTGTGGTGACCGGAGATGGAAAATACTTAAGGGAGAATGCTATTTGTAGGATCTGCTCATGCACAAGTACCTCTGGTTTCTCAAAGCTGAACACACACTTTAACCTCCTGGGAACTCTAAAAATATTAATATCAGGGGCCTATCACTAGAAAATTCTATTGATTGGACTAGGATATTATCTGGAGATGAAGGTCTTGGGCTCTCTTCAGATTTAAATGTGTGGCCAGTGTTCATGATTATTGCCTGGAATCTTTTTCTCTCTCAACTCTTACCTCACAGATGCCCCTAATTTGAATGTTAGTGAGTTAGATATAAAAAAAATGTTAGTTATTGAAGTTTATATCATGTTATTAATATATTTCTAATAAATATATAACTTTTAAAAATAAAATAATGGAATTTGTGATGTTAATTGTTTTTAAGAAACATTATAAATAATGGGAAATGTTTCTAAAACTATTATTTGCCTGGAAAATCAGCAGTAAAGCAATGTCATAAATTACAGATAGCAAACAAGCTGGAGAAATCATTCAAAAGTCCTGATGGTAATATATAAACAACTGTAAATATTTTCTGGAAAAATGTGCTGGTTATTTCATCCAGCAATAGCTACTCTTCACAATATGAACTTACGATGACTCTTTTTATGTACTTTGATTTGTTTGATTTACACATGTGTATTTTTGCAAATTTCTTTTACCTAGAAGAAAGACCAAAGTATTACAATTTAGTAATTCGTTGTAAAAGAATATTTTAAATTTACATCCTCGTCTAGCATTAAAGGATTCAATCAAAGAATATTTATAAAATATGCTACAAATGTATACAATTAAGGAGTAGAAACTGATTTTACAAATAGAACTCACTTGCAATTAAAGCCTATGCAGAAATTATCAACATTAAACATACTCTGAGTAAGACTGGCCTGAACAGATCTGTCAGCTTACAGAAATAAGCACAGTGAAAGATTTTTTTTAATTTAGATATAAGAAAATAATGGATTTTTCTGAATATAAAGTTATAGGAAACCTGAGAATAAATTTTACCTTCTGATCCCTATATTTAGAAGTGAGTGGAAGATAGCTATTTACAGTTTTCAGTACAATCATGAACCATGGTAAGAGGGAGAAAAGACATGCAGAAATGCTGTTTGGTATTTTAGCAGACTCGGACATGCAGTGAATGGATTCTAGTTGCATCTGTCCCCTTGTGGCAAGTTCATTTAGTTGCGTGTATTATGAATTCCTTCTCCAAATTTTTCGCTGACTTTCTAAACAGACATCTTTAGCCATCTATTTTGCCTTCTTCTAAATAAATAAAAATAACTGTAGAAATTGGATTTGTCTTATAAACCTTGTCTATTTATCATTACATTGAGTGCTCTTTTGTTTCATTAAAAGATATGCTTTCTTAGAAAGAACAGTTACTGGAAGTAACCAAAAATGCACTGGCAGACAGTGAAAAATGTGGCCTGCAGGAACGGCAGGAACAAGTGATTCCCCCACTCCCGGTCTATACCTGTGCCACCAACGCAGGCTGGGAGCTCCCACCCGCCACAGCTATTTGGGAGCAGGGCTCGTGTCCCAGCCCGGACTTCATTTGTGCTCCTGGTGCTGAAGGCATCAGTCCCACCTGCAGCCTCTGGTTGAGGGGTAAGAGATGAATATATTCCATGTTTTATTTTTGTTTTGTTTTCTGAACTTCTTTAACTTCATCTTCCCACTCCTCTAATAAATTTTGTGAATTCTGTTCTTTTTAAATTCTGATCCTTCCTTTTTCTTCTTTAAAATTTTATCCAAACAAGTATTATATGACTGTTTCAGGGCAGCAAAAACTTCAACATGTTAACACTGGACAGTTTCTTCCTCCCTCCTAATGGCAATGATATTTCTGATTTTCTTTTTGCTGTTTTTTTTCCATGTTCTGTCTTCAAATGTCTCGGGATCCTGGGTTCAACATCCACATTTACTAGTAAGGAATTAAAATGACAAGCAGTTCTGTGCTGCACACTGCTAATTGGTTACACTGACGGGAATTGGTTCCTTCTCCTCCTCCACGTCCTTCTCCATTTTTTTTTTTTTTGAGGGCCCAAGATCATGAAAGACAAAATACCAGTGAAACTCATTAGCATGCTTCTCAATATTTCTAAGAAAATTTTGGTGTCATTATACTGAAGGGAATAGGCGTAAGGCTGGCAGAAAATCCTAAGGTGATGAGGGAAAATGTTTTTTACAATGTCTTGAAATCCTATTATGTTTTCTTAATAGTATTCATTTCAAGTTACAGATTTCAAGTCCCAATCTCTTCATGTGTAATATGAAGATAATAATATATAGGATTTTTATAAAGTTTAAATGAATTAATTTACACAGTGCCTTTACCAAATAGCACATAATAAACATGAGTTAATGTGAGTGTAGTATATAAATAATTGTTCTTCGTAATTGATTATGTAAAAGCTTTCCTTTTCCCCACCTTCCTTTGCTTCATTCAGAGTAGTTTGCTTCTTAAGATTTTTGAGATTAAACAATTTTAAATTTTTTTTTTTTTTTAAGGAGAAGGATGGAAGAACCTGAGAAAAAAGCAGTGACTAGTCCAACACGAACATCTGAAAGAACTGCAAATCTTCCTCACCTTTCTGACTTCAGGAAATGAGATACCCTCCTTAAATAAATTGTCCAAATAACTGAAGCTTAACTGATGGTCTCAAAGGACATTGAGCAGCTTTGCAAGATTCTAGAACCCTGTCCTTTGCTACCCTCCAAAAACACTGATTTCTGAAATTGTCAATGCAATTGACCCAGAGCTACAGAGCAATCACTTACAGTTAATTAGAATTCATATCTCTTAATAGTTCTTTTTTCCTTTAGCAATTTATACTGTTATTTCAAAATAACACTCATATTAAAATGAGACATTAAGAAAGGCCAACATTGACTTAGGCAGTGTGTACATTTTTGTGAATTAGAAAAGGCCAATAGGATGATTTAAGATAGCCTGAAAGGTGTTCGTATTTGTATATAGCTTTGGATTCCAGTTCCAAGTGTGAAGCCTGAGTGTCTTGGGGGCAGGGGCCTAGTAGGGAAGCAGTTTACAAGGACCTTCCTTCACTTCCTGCTGAACACTGCCACGCCACTCTCCATAGAATGCAATGGAACAAGTGTAATCTTAGCACTGGGGAGATGGTAAATAAAAGAATCCGGTCTTCAAGGAAAGAGATGAAAGATTACAAAAATGTATCAGAAGAGGGAATGTTTCTTCACTATTAAACACTCCTTATGGAGTTTCTGGTGAATGACAGGCTGCTTCTTAAATTCTTCTTTTTGCTCCATTTGGCAAGCACAAAAAATGTTCTCTTTATACAAGAGTAAAAGCGGTTTCTGTTGACATGTAGCGTGGAAATAAAGGGGAACATACCACACAATCATGCAGTACAATACAGGTTTCCTTCATGAAATGTGATAGGAAAATATATGTGTATATCTGGTATGGAAAATATGTGAGCCAAATTAACATAAATTAGCTGATGAATTTTGTAAGTTATGAAATGTCATGCTAGAGTGATTTCATCAAATCCTGACTCTATAAGGGCCAAGGAAATGAATCAATTTGTCAATAGATGTTGCTTAGGTTGATTAGTAACCCAGGACACATTCATCTTCCCAGAAGAACTTAGTAATTTGGTTGTAGGTAATGAATATTTTTACCAGAGTGAAGATGGGGGAAAGAGGTATAGAAAAAAGGAGCCCATCTGTCCCCTCTGAAGCTAATTCAGGAATCTGGAGCCTGGATGTCCAATTGTCCTCTGTTCTAAGAACCAGAGGGCACCTCCATCAGCTGTCAGATGACTGAGCCTCCCTGGAGAAGTGGGTGGCTTCCAAGTTTCTACTCTTGTGTTAAAAAGGTCAGCAAAGCTAACCCTTAAGCTCATTAGATATTAATAAAGTAAAATTTGATATAAATTTAATTTTAGAACATTATGTATGAAGCTATATTTCCTTGAGAAAATGTTTAAAATAATACTAAAAGCATTGGAACTATGTTTTAAGTTCTGTATTGAATAGGAGATATAATTCCTTAAATTTAAATACTAATATACTGTAGATGACTTTCAAGTCTTATACTAAAACCTAATAAAGAAATCCAAAAGTTTTGTCTGAAATCAAAAAGTTGCTGTAAATTATATCATGTTTGATACCTTTTTCAAGCATGTTTCAAAAAAGAACCCATTTCCCTCTACATTTCTATAGCAGTGGGTTTTAAGTGATGGAAAAGTATGGGAAATATCCAAATGGAAGTTCAACAATCTTATGTGAAAATTAAATCTTTGTGTGTTAAATGTAAATTAGAAAAGGAACATTTCACAGCATTAGCTTTAATTCAAGTGGAAGAATCAGAAAGGGCTCATTGTCTTCAAGGGGGGATGA
The DNA here is from genome assembly GCA_963573935.1 of Arctocebus calabarensis. NCBI lineage: Eukaryota > Metazoa > Chordata > Mammalia > Primates > Lorisidae > Arctocebus > Arctocebus calabarensis. Next base: position 54,983 of record CAUYON010075882.1, read on the forward strand.
CCTGAAGGGGTTGGGCAAAGGGGCAATGTGACTGGAAAGAAAGAGAAAAGTGATTACATTAATTTTAATGGTACAATAGCAGCTTTCAATAAGCTTTATGATAGCAGAAAAGATTGATTTTTTTTTTTTACTCTTTGTACTAAAACGTGCGGTGTCCTAAACTGCATTTTGCCAGAGCTCTAATACCTATAATTTATTGTATCCAATATTCTCAATGTTAAAAGAGGAAAGAAGGCAAAAGTCTGAGGTCTTAAAATATAATGGACTGTAGATTCATTGCTAAAACTCAATTGGAGTCTTGAAGCTTTCCTTTTAATTTTAAAATGCACTTAACAAAAATTAAAAAGCACAAGAAAAGCTATAAAATGGTGTCAGAACACTGTGTTTTCCGCGTTCCATTTGTATGAAATGATTTGAGTTTTCTGAATCTAAAAGTGGGAGTAAAGGGCCTCTGGCTTAAATAGAAGACCCGCTGTTCTGAAAAAGGACTTCCAGCCTTCTTGAAACTATGAAAGGGCAGGAGCCACATTTTTCTCCAGCAGATTTACTTTCAGGTATAGGCATTAACATCACCCCATTGTTTCCTAGTCCTTATTTATAGCCTGCATTCAGAATAACATTATCCAGGTTCCTTTGCCATTCATTCACCAAAGTCTTGGACACAGTAAAATGTGATTTCCTTTAGAAAACTGTATTTGCACATCAGATATATAGTCTTGAAAACCACAGTAGTGATTTTGATAAAAACTTTAAGAAAATATGGAAAACCTAAGAATCGTGTCCAGAGATGACCTACAACTTTTGTTTTTCTTCAAGTTTATTGTAAGTTATCAACATAAAGCAGCTACTGAAAGGTATTAAAATAAAACTCTCAATAGAAATTATTGTCCAGATGAGAAGTAATACTTTATTCAGTGTAAATGGGACACTAAAAAATTAGAGTAATTTAAAGGAAGAGGAGTAAAAGAATGAAAAGTCAGAAGCCATACCGTATGAAGACACGCTTAGAATTCCCAAAGTTAAGAAGGAATGATTTGAGAGGTGGTGGAGCAGTATGATAAGTGGCTTCATAGACCTGAGCAGCTTTCATTCAGAAAAAGGATTAGAATTCTGGTTATCTTCTGATGGCAGATCTAGGAGCAGAAGTTATGAGGAAGTGGATTGTTACTTAGAGTGAGTGGTTTGGCAATAAAAGAGGTCGTTTCAAAGAAAAATGATTTCATTATCAGTGGAAATCTTCAAGAAGGTGCATGTTCCAGGAGAGTAAATGATTCCAGAAATGACATAATGATGGCACAGAGGGCAAAGACTTACCTAAAGAAGAAAATGATCATTCAGTTTTATGCTATAAACATGTATCTAATTATGATACATGTCTCACATATTTGTCACAGAATATACCATATATACAATAGAACCTTATAGCTGACTTCCCTACCTTACCACCTCCTGATATTGACCTAATTTTCAGAGAGTAATCATGCACCACATGTCCTCAAGGGAAGTTTCTTATATTGACCACTTCCATATGTTGACTGGTTTGTTACAGTCCCATGGGTGGTCAACTTGTGGAGTTTCTACTATATATGAAACAATTTAACAAGTATTTATCCAATAGCGATTATGTTTTAGTATCAGTCTGGATTGTGGAATTGAAATTAGGGAACATGACAAACAAGACTCTTACCTTTATGAAGGAATTCTTTCCTGCAGGTGGTAGTCTCCAGCTTAACAAGTATAAAGCAGAAGTAGGTTGTCTGTTGTAATTGAAGGTAAGTGTGCTAACTCAGGAACTTGTGTATGTAAAGACAGGAGATCCGTTAGAGTGCTTTAATTCAAGTTGAGACTTGCAAGCTTAATAATCCTTAGCTAAATGAAAGGAATTGAAGGATTGGGGGAAGGGACAAGGCAAGAGTATTTCAGGCAGAAGGAGCAGCATTTGTGAAGGCCCAAAGATGAAAAAAGAATGAAAGAGGTTCAGAGAATGGTTTGAATCACATTGCTTTTTTAAAGGACCTATACATGTGGCAAAGGGACAGATCCTATATTATATAGTTATCAATTTAAAATCTATCAATTCAGAACTTGCATAGTGATTATAACTTCTAGGCACATCAGACTGTCAGAATCTGAGTCACCATGAAACTATTTGTAATTCATAGAAATGGCTTTTTTTACTCCATTAATAAATACGAACTCAGGCTAGGCACCTGAGAGAACCCTAGGAGCCTAGGCTGAGGTGGGCTAGTTAGAAACCAGCCTAAGCAAAACCCCCTTCCTCCACCCTATCTCTAAAAACTAGAAAAATTTAGCCAGGCATTGTTGAGAGCACCTGTGCTCCCAGCTATTCAGGAAACTGAGGAAGGTTCCTTTAACCCAGGAGTTTGAGGTTTCTATGAAGTAGGCTGATGTGTCTGCCCTCTAGCCTAGGGCAATAGAGTAAGACTGTCAAAAAAATGCTCAGCTTTTCATTTTAGTTGGGTTTTTAAAAAATATTTTACTGCTAATTTTTGAATGTAAAGAAATGCAATAAAGATATTTTGTGACAATTTATTTCTAATATTACATAAAATAAGTCTGATTATTTAAGAATTATTTTTTAATATGGTGGGTCAGTTAAGAGAAGAAAGTGAAGGGAGACCTAATTGTACATATTCAGTGTTATGGAGATAAGTGAGCATTTAAAGCAGATGGGTGGAGAAAAATACACCATTTAGTGAATGATACTCTAGTGTCCAAGAAGAGTTCATTTACCTAACATGGGTGAACAGTTTTGTGCACAGGGAGTAGTTTTCTCATTTCAGACCCATGATATTGTTTAAATAAAAAGAAGGGTGAAAGAAATGGAGAGAAAAAAGTCTGTCTTCTATGCATTGATTACAATTAATATTAATCTCAGTGATTGCTACGATAAAGACAGATTTATTCCTGCTAAAATAGTGGAGTCTTCATTTTCGGAGTTAACTTCTTCTTTTCTTTTTACATAACACAAAGTACTCAATTAATCTTCAGAGCCAAATAAACAAGCCCATCAAATATTTCTATTGTTAAAAATAATCACTGGCAATTGCTTATAGTGTTTATTCTTTATTCTAGACTACAGTGATACTTAACCAAATTCATTCCTGAATCAGAATCATTGTTCATGTCAATTCAGTTTAATTCAGAAAGCTCTATAGTTGATTGAAAGACTTATTTAAACTTCACATTAAGAATTTGATTTCTTCATTGTAAATAATATACCCACTACTAGAACATTCCCTTTAATCTTGCGATAAAACTATAGCTAAAGAAAATGCCTTAATGTAGTAGGGTACGTTCAGCAGAGGCAACATAGAGGAGTAATACTCCAAAATCCTGAGAGGTAACAAAATAAATTCTTCAGTGCAAGCGCAAGAAAATTAAAAAGTCAATATTCTCAAACAGTATGGAAAGAGTATAATAGAACAGGGATGTTTTATAAAAGGGATATGGTCAAATGAACATGACATGATTACTTAGCTGTTGGATGCAAAATAACATAGCAATTCTTTTCCAAGGTTGAAGTGATCTTTGTCATAAATAGATATTATAATTCCAGCACACTGATTTTGAAACTCAGAATACTAAGATCCAAGGCAGAGTACAAGGACCATCTCTATTCTAGGACAACAATTTTCGTTGTCGTCTAAATCCAATTTTTTCTTCCATCAATCTCAACTGAAATCTTAGGTCTCATAAGTCTTCCTTAATTTATATTTATAACCATAATGGGAAATTCTGGAAGAAGTTATTTTATATCTAGAAAGAGTTCATAATTCTGAGAGTTACTGGAGGTTAGAAAATTACCTTTCTATAGGGGAAATCATATGCTCTAGACAGATTTCTATAAGTTTGGAGGTTTTTTTCTTTAATAGCCTAAGACAGGCATGAAATTAAGTGATACTCAATATCTTCAGCCCTCTGGTGGTATATGGTTCATTACGCCAACTACTTTTGACATAGAATATTACATTTTGAACTCAATTCTATTTTTAAAGAAATGTATGATTAAAGATGCAAAGATCTGAGCTGAGAGGTAATTACTATAAGCTGTCATACCTTATCCTTCATGTGATTCTTATTTCAATTCTATATCCTTCCAATTTAGTTTATTATGAAGAACTTAGATATCATAAAAGTAATCAGAATAAATAATCAAATTAATTAGACATGACAAATGATTATTTTCTAATTCTATCATTCCCTTAACAATTTACTTGGAGTTCATCTGTAAATAAAATAATTTCTTTTCTCAGCTACAGTTATTGGTTTCCCCTAAAATAAAGTTAGTATGAAAGGGGTAAAGTAAGTTGCAGAAGCCCAACTACCTTCAATAGTTTCCAATGATTTATTTGCTTGTTTGTCACTTAGTTTTCTCTCATTTATTTGAAAATCATCATGAATTTACCAAGTTCAATGTATATTAGTCATTTGTAATTTTTTTTTATTTTTAATGTTCACATGATCACATCTTTGTCAAGTATAAACTCTTTCTCTTTAGTGCTCCAGACAATCCTTACTAATTAGTACTCCAGACAATCCTTACTATCAGGCATAAGCTCTTCTAGATTCATCACATTTCATACCCCAGGTCTGAAAGGTAAAAACTACAAACTGGACATAAAAATAGAGAATTATATATAAATTCACCCATTTTAGTTTTAGGGTCCAGTTGAAATTGTTTATATAATTCCAAAGTACTTATTATAAATGCTGGAGAAACAAGTGTTGTCCTTAACTCATAACTCCCTTCCTCATCTGGTTACAATTCTCTGAATGATTTTCATTAGCATCACTTTAGTCTTCAACAGTAGTACACTATGTAAGTAGATCACCTAATGTAGAACCACATTATTACAGTCGTTTTACCCAACCACAAAAAGTCAGCTATTATATCCATTCATGAAAGCTTTTGGATTGACGATAACGTCACAAATAAGGAAGGAGATAGCAAGAGAGAGGCTGTGAGTGTAAATTGTAAACGCGAATTCGTATCTCACATGCTGTAAAAGATAAGAAGAGCAGCCTTTGATGCCTTTGTTCCCACCATCTCCTGGACGTTGAGAGTTAAAGTGAGAATACCACATGTGACTCTAGCCTAGAATCCTATTTTCTTTATGAAAAGATAACTAATTTTTATAATTTATGGAGAGGAAGCACAATGTGTAAAGCATTCCTTTTGCTATTGCAATTGGATCAGAATAAAAATATTGCCAGAGGAAGTGTGAGTTTAGGAGTTGAGAAGATCTTAAGAAATATGTGTATATAGGCAATCCCCTTTATGTAAGAACTTAGCAGTGAAATGGCTTGTCACTATCACAAAGCACAGGGATTCAGCCAGAGTTAGAATTCAGTTCATGCCTCCCTACTTTTTTTTTTTAATCTGTTGTTCTTTGATGAGAAAGGAAACTTAACTTACAGGGTGTCTTTACAATTCTTTATATCTTCTATAATACCAAAATAATTGGCCTTAAATTTTTTTTAGTATTTTCTATCCCTCACCCTCTCCGTCCTTCTCTCTCTAGTATTTTTAGCAACGATAATATTCTCTTTACATTTTAATGTAGCTTCCCAAAGGTCACATATGTGTATATGAGTATATCTGGCATGCATATATACATAGTAAAAATATGATAAAATTAGATATGACTAATTCTTTAAAAGGTCATTGTTACATGGAAAATTTCTATAGTATGTAAACATGTTATTGTTACTTGACTAGGATGCTTTTCTCTCGTGGGACTCATTCAAAATTGTGAATCACCATTGCTTTGTTTGGAGGAGATATGAGTAATCACGTTTTGTGTTGTCTTATTAAACAATTTGGAAAACTGACCCAAATTCAATCACTGACATATGAAAAGAAAATTACTTTCCAGATATCGGACTGACTTTCATCCTTCAAAGAGCAGACTGACATTAGATGTTGAGAGTTTAGCAGAAATTCCAGGGCCCAAGGCTGTTTTACAGCAGCTGCTTTATTGATCCAAACCACATTCAGTTATTTGTCATGGTCTTTTCTAGAAATTTAACTTGCTTGTGTTCAGGTGTGAAAGAGCTTGTTGCTGCCTCACAGAAAAATAAAGTGCAAACTCTGTCATTATCCAGTGACTTGAGACTTTCACCATCTTCAAATATTTTAGTTAAATACAGATTTTCAAAATTACTTAGTGGGTAAGCACTGTAGAAAACAGAGTATTCAAGGTTAAAGACGTGGGTTCTATATTCACCCAGATGGAATACACGTACTATGCCAGTTTAATCTTGAGCACATTCCTTAGTGTCTATATACTTTAATTTCCTCATTTGTAAAATCATGATAATAATAGTTGCTCTGAAATAATATTATTCTGAAATGATGCATGTACCATGGCTAATTTCTACAAAGTTTTCAATACATATTGGCTATAACGATTCAGAGAAGTTTTAAAAAATTTACCCTTATTAATTGGTGACAAACACCAAAACAAATTAAAGAAAGGGAATTCAAATGTGTTTAGTGTGATAAATGTTGTTTTAGTAAATTTTCTGGTTACCAGCTAATTTAATCTTCCCCCAAACCCTGTGAAGTAGCTATTAAATGCTCAAGGTTACAGACAAGGCTCTTTTTAGTAGTCAAGTTCTTGGTAGTTAAAAATAGAGGGAATAATGCATTTAGAAGAAGTCATATAAATTCTCTGCCCAGTGGCTAACTTAACGCATATAATTACCACAAGTCACAATAGAAGTCCCAAGTCAATCTAATAATTTCTTTCATACAAATTTTCTCTTAAGTAAAATAAATGTACAATATTTCTATTTAAAGATAAACATATTCCAAAGAGCAAGTCCATCAAAAGTTATTATGTTTTGCCCATATAATATGACATTTACAATTGTATTCTAATTCTACTACTTATAAATATATAAATAGGTATCTATAAATATCATGGGTATTTTAAATTCCACACTATTTTAAATTGTACTCAAAGTTTCTAGATACCTGTATATCCACATATAGACACATGCATATGTCTGTAGTATATTTATGTTTTTCAAACGCAAATATTTCTGCAATAAAATTGCTTGGGAGTGCCTGTGAGATTCCCAGGCAATGGGTAGGCAACACTCTTAACTCACTTAACACTGAGGAAGCCTTGTTAACACTAACAAGGACAAGATGATCCTTGTTACATGGACAAGATGATCAGAGAAATCCTTTTTGATTTTTTGCAGTTTTGACCAGGTCGAGGCTTTAACCCACTACCCCCGAAATATGGGGCTGGCACCCTGCTTCTTGAGCCACAGGCGCCACCCAATCAGAGAAATCCTGAGAACTCATACCTAAAGTTCTTTAAGACTTGCAGCATCAATCTTAAGTGAGCTAGTTCAAATGATTTATCAAACTAAGGCCTTTATGTTTAGACATTTGAAGTCCCAAAGAATGTTCATTGTCTTAAGAGATTTTTGACACATTGAGACATATGAAGAAAATCTGTCATTCTTTTATAATACAAACCCCATTAAATATTTTCATACTTAAACTAAAACTTTAGATTCCCTATGTAAAATATTTAAGGTTAAGAGTGGTGCCTGTGGCTCAGTGAGTAGGGCGCCATCCCCATATGCTGGAGGTGGAGGGTTCAAACCCAGCCCCAACCAAAAACTGCAAAAAATATATATATATATATAAATATATAAAGTTAAATAATGGTCATAATAATAATAATAATAAATTATTCTCTTACATTGAACCAGATAAGTTTGATAAGAGCTTTACTTTGTACATCCAATCTATTAACATAGTTGAGGATTAATATAGTTTGGGATTAAATCATATTGAAAGAAGAAAGTAGCTCAAGCAGGTCCACACAGATAATCATTGTTGTGTTTGGGCAAAGAGCAAAACTTACAAATATTTATAATAAAACATTAAATGTGATGATGCTTCTTAAAGGTAAAGAATACAAAAAAAGCAACATAATGTGGGCTTTCCATTATTTTAGCTATTAGAAAAACCATACTAAATTGATGAAAATGGGTGTCAAATTAAAAAAGAAAAGAAAATATGTAAGCATTTAAGGATAGTGTCTTTAAACTTGAATTTCATAGGCAACATGAGAAAGAATGTAAGTACCTAGCTTCCAAATCTAACACTCTCCAAAATGGAAAGCATGAATGAAGAAAGTCCAAGATAGAACAGACTAGAGCCAGAAAGGACTCTGCTGCTTCAACTTAAGTTTCAGCCTCTGAACCCAACTAACTACATTCCAATACACAAAACAAACTAAAGGCTGGTCTTCTTTATCTTATGGATATCAAGTGACATGTCATTGACCAAAACAATGTTTCATGGCATCTTGCAACTCAAAGTCTAGTAGAAAGTGATATAGAAAAATTGGGGGCAAATCAGAATGTAAGAAAATCCTGAAATCCATTTTATGACAGATGATATGTTTCAAATCCCTGCCAAATAGTGAGTTAAAGATTCTTTGTGTGGTCTTATGGGTTTTTCCATGTATGGATTTTTATTGTATTACAATTGTTTATTTTGTAGTGAAACCTTGGAAAATACAGACACACACACACATCTCTTTCATAAGGATAAAGTGTATTGATTCATTCATACACATTTTTTAGATTTTGGACCTTCAAGGAAGTCATTATCAGGAAACAATCGTGTCTGAAAATAAGGTTGATAGTTTCTTCTGCTTTTATTTAGAAGGTTGAGTTGGTAGGCAGGCAGGGAATAAAGTGACTCATTCACGAGGTTATACAAGAACTCTGATTCCATCTATTTTTATCATTCTACCATCATCTAAAGTGTGATAAATCCTTTCATGGTCAGGGTCAGTTTGTTCTTACTGTGTCCACAGTTTGGCCAGAGAGAAGAAGGAAAGAGGGCGTGAAGCACAATTTGCTTCCTCTTAAGCTTTGGGGGCAAACTGTGCACTACCACTGAGCACAAGTTAACTGCACGGGCATACCCAGCTGCATGGTACGGGGGCAGATGTCACCTCTACCTAAAGTGCCATGTGCCCGGTAAATGCAAGGGATGTGGCATTTGAATTCAGAAAGGGGAATGCATATTGGGGATTCAAAAAGCAGTCTTCACCCCATTGTATTAAAGACAACAAAGTATTTCCTAAAGACAACATATGCTTCAGAGTATTTCCCGGGTCAAAATAATGCAACTTTTTTTACATTATGACACAGAACAGTTTTTGATTCCTGATAATCAGCCCACCACTACACATTCCCATTCTCTAAATCCATCTGCCTGCTTTGAGACTTCCTTAGCCACAAAAAGAAGTGTGTGCCAAATGACACATCAGACAAAAATTCCTTTCCTCGAAGAATCATAAACATCATCAACATCAAATTTCTCCAAAGGGCAAAGCCCCAGATGCTGAGGAAATTTTGTAAGAAAATGCAGTATGGACAAAAAAAAAAAATCTTATGAGACTTGCTTGTAGGAGATTAAATTGAAGACCATTTTATCATTATGGTTCTCATTTTCTCTAAAATTAATATGATCTCTGAGTGTTTGGAGATATTCCTTCCAATTTTGCTTCTTTAAAGCACACTAATTTATATGTATTTAAAAATGCTTGCCCCCATGACTAGTTATGTTGTTTTATAAAAAATAAATGATTTACAAATATCATTTACTTCTCTATCAATGTAGACTTTGCTTAAGTAACTGTATTTGGTGAGTAAAGTGATTAATTTTATAGACTGGAATAATTTTCTTAACTTAAGCGGTGTCTCAAATGATAGTGGATCACTATTCCCCCGCCCCAAGCATAAACCGACTGCCAAACTGTCCTTAAATGGCTTATTCTAACAACCCGTATGATTATAACAAAAGTTAATTCCAATTTTCATTGTATTTTAAAATTAGATCTTATTTTATTAAAGTTACCCTTAGGCTTTTCCCTACTGGTAAAGAATGAACTACAAATCATATTTCCCATTTGGAACAGTTCTTACACCCTAGGAAGAGATCAATACATCAAAATTAAATTTCAAAACTGCATTAACAGCATCTTTGAGGTCAGGTATTCTAATGGTGTCTTAGTAGAAACCAAATTATGGAGTTATTATATACGGACAATATAATTATTTTTACCACCTTTTACTTATGGACTACAACAAAAAAGGAAGTCAACTTAGTGTGAGGATTCAGTTAGAAGACAGAGGTAGGTTTACTTGTGTCCTCTTAATACCACTCAACTTAATGATTTCACAGGAACATTAGTTTTAACTCATGGACTCTGCATTCAAACATGGAGATTTTAAAGTTTTAGCAAAATATCAAAATTAAAAAGAAATAAGCCTTATTGTGTCAAAGCAATTGACCTCTCTGGCAGTACATGAACTCACCAAAGACGCCAAAATGTTATTTAATAGGATAGGAGACCTGACTGAAAGGTTAGAAATCAATGAATCCAATCCTATGAATTTTAAAGAAAATGAGAACCATAATAATAAAATGGTATATATGGCCCTCCATTTAATCTCCTACAAGCAAGTCTCATAAGATCCTTTTTCTCCATACTGCATTTTCTTACATAATGTCCTCAGCATCTGGGGCTTAACCCTTTGGGGAAATTTGATGTTCGTGATGCTTATGATTCTTTGAGCTATATGTCTGGTATGTAGAAATATAGAGAGAGATATAAACATAGATACAGATTATATGCATTTTTGTTTATTTCTACTGTTTTATTGTGACTTAATACTCTCTTATTAGCTAAGGACAAATTGCTTTGTTAGAGCATATTTTAGCAAACCTGGTCTTTTATATGATTGTTATTAGTCAGACTAGCTTTATTCCCCTTTTCTCTTAAAATGGTTTTATATTGAAACTTCCAATCTAGAGACAAGGAGGAAGATTTTCTTCCACTTGTTTACTGGCTTCTCATCATCTCAACCTCTTCTGTTTTCCACTACATGTTTTTAGTTTTTTAAGGTGTGCTGCCCCCATTTTTCTGTCCAGTGGGTAATGATAGAGTCTATTTTGTAGCCCCAGTACTTTGAAGTGCCGGCATCTAATGAGCACTTGGTAATACTTATTAAAATTATAATAATCACAAGTTACAAAATTACATTATTTTTATAATTTAAATGGTTGCCATTTTTATAATGGCAATGGTTGTCAAATTTTAAGACAGCTAGAGGAGCCAATAATATAATACATAAGGAAGGGAATATATAGCTCTCAGATTGGACCACAGAGGTTAACCCCAAGACTCACCTTGGAAATGTGCTCACTGGAGATTTAAATCTGCAAGTGTAGACTGTGCTTATTCTGCTGTTCTGCACCTGTGCTGCTCCCAGGAGCAGAGCACACCTGCATGAGGGCCAACATAATAATCTTGTGACTTTATTAAAACTTTTCCCAGTGGTTAGGACATCCTTCTACCCTTCTGGGAGCCAGAAGTGGCTGCTTACATTACTCTTTTTTTTTGAAAAACTGACAACAAAATAAAGAAACTCTGAGTTTCACATTTTTATGGTCACAGAATAAACTTGCCTAAATTCATTATGTATAAAATGTAAATATGACATTTATATCTGAATGGTCAAAAACATCATCTGTACATTTTCCAAGCAAGTTAACCTATAAGTATAATTTTTAGAGGTCAATGGGAACTCCTTAAATTTTGATTTAATGTAATTATTTTAATTTACTTTATTTAAATTATAAGGTCTATTTTTTTCTTATAAGACCAATATAATTTAAACTATACTGTTAAGTGTTAAGCTGGCTTTACCTACATAAAATACTATTTTCAAATTAAGCTTTTTAAATATCATATCAGTATGTCGAAATGCCATTGGTACAATCTTCTTAAGGTTTCAATTGATTCTGTTCACGTGGTAGAATCCTCTCCTATTTCTGAATTTCACATCTGAAGACACTTGATTACATTTCCTACACAGTGATTTCTTTTCACAAAATCAACTAACTGAAAAAAACACTTCACAGAATTCTTTCTTACTCTGGCAACTGGTTTGCTTGCAAAGTTACAATTAACCTTTATTTAAAGCTTTAGTCCCAATTGTGTCTTCCTCTTCAAAATATTCCCACGGTTATATTACAAATCAAACCATAGCTAGAAAAATGTCATCTCTTCAAAACGTTAATCAGAATGTGCAAATGTTACATTTTTTTTTAACTCAAGTGTGCTAATTGCTGTGTAAGAACATGGTATTATTTGGTCATACAATATAAAACAACAAAGCAGATGCAGTTAAGTCCAAGAGGAATTAGGTAGGTAAAGGAAGATCATAACATTATGTATACTTTAATTTAGAGCTTCCATTTTAGAAGCGTAGTTGTCTATTACGTGGCGTTCTCTGCCCTGACTCAGAGTCTTACCCCATGCCCTCTCTCTGTGTGATTTCCCTACCAAAGCCTGCTTTTCAATTGGTATTCATTCCTTCCTTCCAGCTGTAGCCCTTCCAGAAAGTGTTCCTGGCAGGACTGTACTATACACTAAAGCTTTTAAAATCAAACAGTAAAATTTCAAAATGTGAGGCAAACCAAAAAGAATAAAAGCTATCCGGCCAACATTCCCATCTCAGTGTGCAAGAGACAAAGGGGAGAGGTAGGAGCCTAAGAAATGGAAGATTTCCGGCCTATTCCAGGAGAGTGCTAGCTACTTCACTCTCAGCCAGATCATCTACGCAGGCTACATGATTTGTGGTGACCCATGCAAAATAATAATGCAGAATCCCTTGTTCAAACTGCAGAAAAGAAGCTTTTTCCTTCTACTCTGTGGCTTCTCTCATGGCTTGTACTTCAATTGTTTTTGAATCCTTCACCGGCAGTGGATATAGTATTTGCAAGGATTGTGCCAACTCTCCCAGTAGCTCACGGCCCTGCCCAGTGACTTGGGGCCTAAGGATAAGCCCCTGACCTTGTCCCTCTCTATGCCTGCGTCCAGGTCTCTGAAGAGATTGGTGACAATGGTCACTGTGCAGGATAATTGAGCTCAAATTCCAATCTCCTAGGGATGTTCACTTGTCTCATTTAACCTCACTTAACGCACAAACTCAAAGATAAAGTCATTAAGAAATTCAAGGCAGCATCAATTCCCTTGCACAGGACATAATCTGAGCATGGACCCCTATGGAACTGCATGGTTTATAGCCTATGAAACAGGCCGTGACTCTGGAAGATTATTGTGTTGTGAGAAGATTTGCGGGGAAGCAGTGGATTGGAAGATACCAGTGAGTAGAAGCAGCCATGGAAGACACCTTGAAATCCAGTGTTTTTTCAGATTTGACCTGGGTCTGAAGACTAAAATAATGTTGCTTTAACATCCTATTCCATAACAATAGCCAGACACTATCATCTTCTCAATCATAAACCAGAGAATAAGGAATGCAATCAGAGGACACGTCTGAACATCTTGTTGGGCCAAGTGAGGCCATCTGTTTCAGCATTACCACCAGAAGCTCCCGGGAGATGTAAAGAAATTATCGTTTTCTCACTGTTATCTTTATCAGGTGGCCCAGTCTTGGTCCTAGCACTGCTTAAGCCTCCCAGGGTTTGTGATTGGCTCCTTTACATGTCTTAAATAAAGTATATGTTGACAATGTACCCACGGTGGGAGTTGTCTATCAGGAAAATTTGGTAGAGGTGCTGGCTCGCAAGACATATGATATTCTCCTTCTATATTTAAAACCTTTAGTTTTTCCTATTGTCCTTTGAATAAAGTACAATTGTTCTTTGCAAATATACTTACTTAGCACTCCTGCATTCTTCTATGTGGCAGGTAGGCTAGCATTCTTTCTTAGAAACTCCTATTGTTTGACAACGTCCTAGCCCCTAATTATGACATATATACACATAATATATGTGTGTGTGCATGTATGTGTATAATTTCCTCAATCATTTATTCATTTTAAGTCCTAGAGGAAAAATGTTCTTTTGTTTATTTTTGAATCCCTTATGCCTTGGAGTCCCTGGCATATCAGAAGCTCAATAAATATTGGTTGAGTGAATGGATATTTGTTTTAGAATCTTGCCTATAAAGAAGCAGGTATGATAAGCTGATGAGATTCGGAATAAAGAAAATATCAAGAATATTCATCACAGAATGAAATGCATCATAACCCCAAGAGTAGCAGCTGGTACATGTGCCTTTCTTCCTATTCTCTCCCCTTGGCACAACAACACAGTGGTGGTGATGATTGGATGTCCATCAACCCAGCTTCATGATCTTTTGGAGCCATTTAGACTCCTCAACAGGCTCTATCACTGGAAGGTCTACTGTAGCCACAGCTGCTGTTCTTTCCACTTTGATTGCTGCTTCCCATTGCATTGGCCGGATGGCATACAACGTATTTTAAAACATGGGAGCAGCTGCTGTAACATCTGCCACAACCTGACAGTGGACCTTTCCCAAGAATGCTCATCAATTTTAAAGCACTTTCACAGCAAAATGAAGAACACAATGCAGAATCCGATGGCAGAGGTGGCTGTGACTACCCACTGTAAACCTTAAAAATCTGTTTGGGCTGCTTGGCATTAACATACCCACTAGTAAAAGGTGCTTTCAAAGAAAAAAAGGTGATCATAATTATAGTTATCATTTACCTGGCTTTGACCCTCTTAGTTGATATTTGTGATACTTACTACATTGGAATATAGATCACCCCTGTCCTTTAAATCAAAGTTGCCAACATTTTAATTTTCCAGGTACAGACATCATAATTTTTACTAGGATTGTATGCAGCCTGTAACACAATAGAAAACAGATAAAATTGTCATGAATAGAAATAGTAAAAATAAATAAAATGGAAACAAAAATATTCAATTAAAATAAAATATGAAAGAAATTTTAAGAGAAAATAAAAATTAAAGATATTCTGTTTTGGTATCCCTTGTAATTTAAAACAAATGAAAAGTCTTTATCAAGAATAAAGGTAAGGGGAAGCATTATTGCTCTTCTGGGAGAGTTTTAATAAGAAAATTTCTCTCTAAAGATACTGCAGCCACTCTCAACCTCACCATGTTCTCCCTAAGAAACTTACTTAGGTGTGAGCTTGTCAGAAAGAATTGGAAGTCTGACTTCTGCTTCTGTCTTTTTCTTGGGAACAAGTGTGACCTCAAAGAACTCCCTCCCTCTTGAGAGGTAGGCCTGCTCTCCTGTGATACTCTTCTTCTTCCTCGGAGGTACTCTTGGCATCACAGGAATAAAGATTCTGCTCTGCTACTTTAGGGGCTGTTTTTTTCTCCCATTAGAATCCTGTCCTCCGTCAGTGATATCTTTATTAAGTTTCAGGATGAAGTAGGTTAAGTAAGGTTCAATATAAGCTCAACCAATTAGCTAAAATTGTGTTAAATCATGTCCTCTAATATGGAGTTCTAAAAATGATATATTGATTTTCTATTTATTGTTCTTCAGTTTCTTAAATTGTTCAGAACCAGGACAAGAAAGAAGGTCATTATTTTTGGAAGAAGCAGCCTTCTGTGACTCTCAATGTATTGAAAAGAGAGAATTAATTTTTGCTATTGTTTGAATGTCCCCTACAAAACATAGGTTAAAATTTAATTGCTAGTGTGATCATATTAAGAAGTGGGACTGTGAAGAGGTGATTAGGCCATGAAGGCTCACTTTCATGAATGAATGAATGTTGTCACCACAGGAATAAATTCGCAGTAGTGAGACTAGAATGATTCAAAAGTGAGTTCAGCCCTATCGGTCTCTCTCTTTTCTGCTCTCCTGCCCTTTCACTTTTCGTCAGCTGCTGTCACACTATGTGAAATCCCTCACCAGATCTCAGCACCATACTTTTGTACTTCTCAGCTTCCAGAACTATGAGTCAGATAAATATATGCTCATTATAATGAGTTCACCCAGTCTATAGAATTCCATTGTAGCAATACTAAGAGCACTAAGACAATTCCTAAATAAAACAAGGTGATTTTATTGAATTTGCTCATTCCCAGAAGCCAGTTGAAATGACTTCTAGGATTTTTTTTTTCCTTCTGAGTATGTTCAGTTATTTGGTCATATCTGAATAATGATGGAAAAGATATTTCCTATCAATATCCACCTAATTTAGGAAAATATTTAAAGAGACTTTATTAAGGTTTTATTGTACTTCTGTATGATGTTAAAATACTCTCAGGGAATTTTACAGATAAGTCAATAATGACATGATTCAAAAAGGAAGCAATGTTTTGAAAGCTTTGGGTTGATTATCCATACAAATGTATTTGAAGGGCTTGTTCCCAGGGCCCTGGGTATACAATATCTGGCACTGTCAGGGTAATTACAGCACTTTCCCTTTCCATGTAACCGTAGAGAATCTCCTGTCATTTTAATCTCCTTTAATCTCAAAAACTCATGAAATAGGCACTCTTATTTCTTTCTTTTTAGCAGATTAGATCAAGGCTCAGAAACAAGGAGTTGCATAAATTACAGAAATTATAAGTAAAAGAACCAATTGAGGTCTAGTTCAGGCCTGTCTGACACAAGCTATAGACTGCTGTGTTTTCTTATTAGAGAGAACTGGAATCTCAGACCACAGCCCAGTCTTCTAAGAGCATGTAGTGAGAGGGGGAACTTCATCAAGGAATTACCATCTACAGTATGGCACCCACAGAAGCTTGTGGGTTGGGGCTGCACAGAGGGCCTCTCAGACAGTGAAGGCAAATGAGCAAAGAAATAGGAAAAAACAAGGCATGCACTGAGATCAGGCAGGGAATTCTGCTGATTTCACTAAAGATAGTGATAAGCAAATAGGTTAATTGAGATGATGAATTATCTGAAAATCCAGACAGAAGGGCTTAAAACAGTGGTTCTCAACCTGTGGGTCGCAACCCACAAGAACTGTATTTAAGGGCCTCGGCATTAGAAAGATTGAGAACCACTGGCTTAAACTGTTCTGATAAACTATGGGAGGAAAAGGAAGAAAAATGACTTTATATGGATGATTTCTATGTGCCAGGAAGATAATTAGGCCTTCTTGAAATGATTCTTTTTAATCCCATGGTACTCTGCAAATAGATATTTTCATTTCTATTTTATAAAAAGGACAACAGAGTATAAGAGAGTTGAGTATTACAATCACACAAGAGGTATTTGATAGATTTTAGATTTAAAATATACCCAAGATTGACTATATATGAAAGAGGAGCAGTTAGAAATAAGGATGAGTAGGAGAGGATGAGTTTGAGTAAAGTCATAATTAGTGTGTCAACAAGCTACCATTAGTGAATTATAGTACTGCAGCACTGTACACATAACTGTACTTGGCAGTTATGGCTCAGTAGTAATAACAAAAGACACCATATTCCCCATCCATCCCCCTCCTACTCCAGAGACACCTCAAGAATTCATTTAATTTCTCTCCATTCCTTGTGGTGCAATCAAGAGATTTGCATGGATAAAGCCTACCCTACCCAGAGGGTCTCTTGCCTTCACTGAAATCCCATCTTTATTACTTACAGTGACCAATTCAGGGATAAACCATTGTATATAGAACTCTGGCCATAAACTTCTATTCAAGGGTGGTCCAATCAGTATAAGTCTCAAGATACTTATTAGAAGTTATGAAAAGCTCTTGCCTATCCCACACACTTCTGTCTCTGAAAGTGAAAACACAACTGTATTACTGTTGGAACATTCTTCCTAACATGGAGGAAGAGCCAAAAAATGAGAAGCATATAAGAAAGAAGACAGATTCTCCAAGTCTGAAACTTGGCCTATCACTATAAGTTTTACTTTTAGCTTAAGCGTCAAATCCACAATCAATTCATTTAAGTTGAGTTGTCTTAAGTGTAAAATGAAAAAAAAAGAAAAGAATTCCTATACAGAATTCGATCTAATAAATTTATCCTTATAAAAAACAGACTTTAAAATGTAAGCTAATTTGGAAGGTGGTATAGAGGCAATGAATAGCCACTTACCTAAGCACCAAGATAGTGTTAATATTTCCTTATGATTGACTAACATTTAGACAGGTTTCTCTCCGACTTTAGGTCACTAACCTCCATTTTTCCAGAGTTTTCCTTAAAAAGAAAAAACAAACAATCAAAAACTGATAATTGTAAACTCTTTCTCTCACCCATTGAGAGTGTCTCCCACCAGTTTCACAACACAGGAATGTACAATTAAAATCTCTAACTCTTAGAAAAAGTGCTACATACTTCACTGCTGAATATCGCTATGGTCACCTCCCCTTGGAAACTATGCACCAATGCCAGTGGTTAGTCCACCTTTTGAAGCAATTTTAGAATTCTTTTTCTGAAATGGCCATCAGAACTGTCATTTTGCCATCCTTGATGTCCTGAATGTCTTCCTTTCAGTATTTCTTTTATCTTCAGATACAGAAAAAAGCCTTTGGGGGTCAAATTGGGTGTGACAGGGTTTGTTTTAATACAGTTGCTCGTTTACCGGCTAAACACTCACTCATAGACAGTGCCACATGAGCAGGTACACTGACATGATGCAAGAGCCATGAGTGATTGGTGGAATGTTCAGGTCATTCTCGTTTAGTGTTTTCATACATTCTTTTCAGCACTTACAAATAGTAAACTTGGTTAGTTGTCCAGTTGTCATGAATTTATAGTGTACAATCCCTCTGATATTAAAAAATGTCAGCAACATCATTTTGACTCTTGATTTGGACTGACAGAAGTCTTTTGGTCATGGAAATTAGTTGACTTCCTTTGTGCATCTTGAGGCTTTGTTTCAGGGTAGTATTGGTAGATTCATGTTTCATCACCAGTGAAAACATGGCACAAACATCATTGTCTAGTCTCTCTAAAAGGTCTTTGCATACTTCAACTCTCCATTGTTTTTATTCATAAGCTATGTTGGGACCATTTTTCCACAAAACGTTTTTGTGCCAAGATTTTCATAATGATTTTCCTAAACATTTCTCTACTGAGCTTCACTTGGTCACTATGTTTCTCAGTCAGTTAACAATTTAGAAACACAAAATTTGATGATTTTTTTCAATGTTTTGGTCAATTCTGCTCCATTACTGGCTACTCTGACCTCTCTACATCAGTGACATTTTCTCTCCCCTTCGTAATTATGTAAATTTTTTGCTTCTTTTTCCAATTTTCTTTATTTTGTTTCTTTCCTTTTTACTTCTCTTTTATTGTTGTTATTACTGTTGTTATTTAATAAGTTTTCTTTTGTTTAGTTGCTTTTTCTTTATTTTTACTTTATTTCAATAGGAAGGGCTCCTCCATTATCATTATGCATTTCAGCCCCTTTCATTTCTTTCCTTTTCATTTCTCTCCTTTTTACCTCATTTGGTAGTGACTTCACTACTTTCCTCATTTTAAACATATAAATGTTGCAGACAACACCTAAGATATCACATTTTTTCTTCTTTATCTTATACAATTATACTTTTAAGTTTTTTTTAAAACCGTTTTTATTATTTTGTTTCACTTTCTGAGGGCTGGGGACTCATAGCTTGTTAGGACTAGGACATCATGGAATTGGTCTGGAAAAAAGAGACAACAACATCATAGTCTTGGTGTCCTTCTAGCTTTGGCCTTGGAAATAAGGTCAATGGATAGTTCCCTAGCAGTGACATGCTGCTGATTTCTTTATATTATTTGGCAAAAGTGGGATCTTGATATTGTACAGGATGGTAAGGAACTCTGAATTCAAGGGATCTCTCTGAATTTGAGGGACCCATCCAATCTGGTCTCCAAAAGTCCTACAGCTGTGCATGTTATTAAAGCACCCTGTCAAACACCATTATTTCTCCTGTTTCTCTCTCTCTTATATGCTTTTTTTCTCTCCTTTACTTCAATTCTTCCCTCCACCCTTCCTTCTTTCTCTCTCCTTTTTTCCTCTTTTTTTTTCTTTCATATCTCCCTTCTTGCTTTTTACTCTTATTTTCCTTTGGGACGTATACCAAAAGGCCTCTTCAACACCTAAGCTTTGAGGCAAGGTAATTTAAACCAAAAGAAGTAGTTACAATAAAAAAGTACAGAAAGGAAATAAAGAGAAGAAAACACACAAAAGGAGGAACCTACAGAAAAATTCTGGCAGTGTGAAAAACCAAAACAGGACAACATCTAAAAGGGATCATGAGGTAGTTACTGCAAAATATTCCAACTATAAAAAATTAAGGGAAATGACAGAAATGGAACATGGATGGCAAAAACAATAAAGGGAATTGACAAAAAAGCGGAAAAACAGAACCCCCAAATGGTGAAAAGATACGAAGAAAATAGAAAGGATATGACAGAATTTAAAAGTTTAAAAGAGGGAGGAAGGGCAAGATGGCCGACTAGAAGCAGCTTCCGACAGAGACTCTGGTCCAAAAGGAAAGATAACCTCCAGAAACTGCCCAATTGAGTTGAAGACTGGGAACCCAGTGGACAGACAGAGAAGTGATAACTGCAGGTCACCCCTGAGGCAAGCTGCGACCTCCAGAAACCCAGCTTCAGGCAGAAAAACTGACCTAAAGTTTTCCTCCATGCTGAACTTCCAGGATTCCCTTACCCCCTTACCTGATGCACCAGAAGCCTGACCTCTGCTGAAACTGAGAGAGGAGGACTTGAAAAGCACCCACCCTCCCTATCTGCCGGACCAGCTGGCGGCAGGGGCCCCACCAATCCCCCACCAGCTCCCAGGCCAGGGATGCCACTTGGACCCCTAGACTTCTCCAATCTGTGCTTGACTGGGCCTAGGACCACCACCTGCAGTGGCCAGGAACTCCGCTGGGCTCCCCTCCAGGCCTTGGCCAGCACCAAAAGTGTCCAAGAAATCTGTGGGGACTCCTGCGTACCCTGATTAGCACCCCGTAGCCTGCCGCCAGCAGTGGCCAGGAAGTACGCCGGGACTCACATAGTGCAGATCTGTTTCCTGCCCAGTCTGGGCCTGCCCCCCACCGAGACCCCTGCCTGGCTATGATCCATGCCCCAGGCCCACCACCCATAGCAGCCAGAAACTCCACTCCACCAGGACACCCTGCCGGACCTTGACCCAGCACCAGCAGCAGCCAGGAAATCCACTCAAGCTCCCTCTGGGTGCCGATGTATGGCCTGCTGGGCCTTGGCCTGTCTCTTTCCAGGACCCCTGTCCCAGTCAAGGAACTCCACTGATCCTGGACGCCTGCATGGTCCTGATTAGCACCCCAATGGGGGCTTGTCCCATCGCCAGCAGTGCCCCAGAACCCCGCTGGGATTCCTGTGTGGCCCTGAAGCTGCCAGTAGCATCCAGGAAGTCCGCAGGGACTCCCTCCTAGGGCCAATCTGTGCCCCACTGAGGCTCAATCTACCTGGCTCTGATCTATACACAAGGCTCCACTGCTCACAGCAGCCAGGAAATCCAGTCAGCCAAGAATCCCTTGGCCCTGATTGGCACCCCACTGGGCCTTGGCCCACTCCAGCAGCAGCCAGAAACTCTGCCAGTACTCACGCACACCCAAATGGTACTCCGCTGGGACTTGGTCCACCACCAGCTGTGGTCTGGAAGTCCACCGAGACTCCTGCATGGTGCCGATCTGTGCCCAGCCCGGCCTCAGCCTGCCAACCACCGGGACCCCACTTGGCTCCAATCTGTGCCCCAGGTCTGCCACCCTCTCTCTGGAGCCCTCCTCCCAGCCAGAGACTTCTGGAGGCACGGGCTCCCTTTGCAAAGGCCACCAGGTGCCCTAACCTATGCCCTGCTGCTTGATCTGGACATGCCACACTACGGAGCTTCTTCCACAGCCAGAATTCCCTGGGTGGGGCAGTACCAGAGGAGCTACACAGGGTCACTCCCTACAAAGATCCAGCAACAACAAAGTGATCCTGCTAGGGTCTGATCTGGGAGAGAAACCTCCCCAACTTTGAAGACAGTCATAGGCAACAGTGAAAAATAATCATAAGGTGAAATCAAAAGAGAAACTCTGGCAATATGAATAATCAGAGTAGATCAACTGCCCCAAGGAATGACAAGGTAGATGCAGCACAAGATCCCTTGCATAAGCAAATGGCTGAGATGTCAGAAATTGCATTCAGAGTCTGGATAGCAAATATGATCAGCAGAATGGAGGAAAAGATGGAATTAGAATTTCAGGCAGGAATCCAAAAGATGACCCAAAAGATGTCTCAAGAATTCAACAAATTCAATGACAAAATGACCAAAGATTTTGACACATTGAGATAAGAAGTTGCAGCCCTCAAAGATCTGAGAAATACAGTAGAATCCCACAAACAGAATGGAGCAGGCAGAAGAAAGGATTTCTGACATGGAAGACAAAGCTTTCGAATACTCCCAAACTTCCAAAGAGAAAGAGAAATGGATGGCAAAAATGGATCATTCTCTCAGACATCTCTGGGATAACTTGAAGAAAACCAATATTCGCCTTATAGGAATACCTGAAAATGATGAAGTGTTGTCACAAGGCACAGAGTCTCTTCTTTATGAGATTATAAAAGAGAACTTTCCAGGCATGTGAAGAGATTCTGAAATTCAGATAGCAGACAGTTTCAGAACCCCAGCATGACTCAACTCAAATAAGACATCCCCCAGGCACATCATAAAGTTAATATGAAGGAGAAAATTCTGAAAGCAGCCAGACTTAAGAAAACCATACCTACAAGGGGAAGAATATTAGAATAACTGCAGATGTCTTGGATCAAACCTTTCAAGCAAGAAGAGAATGTTCATTGACTTTTAATCTCCTAAAACAAAAGAACTTTCAACCCAGGATTCTATACCCAGCTAAACCGAGTTTCATTTATGATGGAGAAATTAAATACTTTAACAACTTCCACATGTTGAAGAAATTTGCTATAACCAAACCAGCTCTCCAGCATATTCTCAGACCTATCCTCCATAATGACCAGCATAATCCTCAACCACAAAAGCAAACTCACACAGAAACTTTTTATCAAATATCAACTTCTACATTGATGAAAGGATAAAAATGTCCACTGGACTTTCTAAAGATTTATCATTGGTTTCGATTAATGAGAATGGTTTAAATAGTCCTCTAAAGAGGCATAGATTGGCTGACTGGATACAAGAACTCAGGCCAGATATCTGCTGCATACAAGAATCTCATCTTACCTTAAAAGATAAATTTAGACTCAAGGTGAAGGGATGGTCATCTATATTCCAGGCAAATGGAAAACAGAAAAAAAGTAGGTGTTGCAATCTTATTCGCAGATACAATAGGCTTTAAAACAACCAAAGTAAAGAAGGATAAAGATGGACATTTCATAGTTGTTAAAGGTACTACTCAATATGATAATATTTCAATTATTAATATTAACCCATCCAACCAGAATGCACCTCAATTTATAAGAAAAACTCTAATAGACATGAGTAACTTGATTTCCTCCAGCTCCATAGTAGTTGGAGATTTTAATACTCCTTTAGCAGTGTTGGATAGATTCTCCAAAAAGAAGCTAAGTAAAGAAATCTTAGATTTA
>CAUYON010075887.1:0-23657 GCA_963573935.1 Arctocebus calabarensis
TAGTCCCAGCTACTAGGGAGGCTGAGGCAAGAGAATCGCTTGAGCCCAAGAGCTGGAGGTTGCTGTGAGCAGTGTGACGCCACGGCACTCTACCAAGGGTGATAAAGTGAGACTCTGTCTCTACAAAAAAAAAAAAAAAAATGGCATCAGAGATCCGCAGACTGTATGGGAGGATCTTGGAGCCAAAAGGGCCCTCACTTCACCCCAAGAGGTCTGGTTCCAGAGAAGGCAGAGGCCTGTCACATGCATACAGTGATGATAATGAGAACATTACTCATACAGTAATGATAATGAGACCCATATCTCTGAGTCTCTGCCTACCTCCTAGGCACCTTGATCTAGCCTGGCTCCTCTCGCCTCACTAGACCCCAGAGCCTTGAGGCTGATGACATAGAGGACAGACGTGACAGAAGGTCAGGGAAAGCTAATGAGGCTGCCAGCCGCTTGGGGAGGAAGGGCTGGGAAATAAGTCACCCCTCCCTGCCCAGCCCTGGGGATGGAGCTGCAGCTTGGCAGGATGGTGTTTCAGTCTGTCTGTGGGTCTCTCTGCAGTGGTACACACCCGAAGCCTGCCTGCAGCTCAAGGAGCACTTCCACAGGCACGTCAGCGCAGCCTGCCAGCGCAGGAACACAGGGACTGTTGGGTGAGCCTGTGGGGCGTGGGAGAAGAGGTGGGGGGAAGGAAGGAGCGCATGGACGAATGTGTGAGTGAAAGAAGGAACAAATGAAATGCTTACACAGACCAGGCCAGTGCAACCTGGTATAGATCTAGAAGGGTTTTTACCTGGCTCCACTTGACACACCTCTGCTGTGTGCAAAGACCCTTTTCCCACTAGGGTGATTTTTAGCCTGGGGGCTCAGCACAGGTTCATTCCCTCTGTCCCCATCCCATCCAGATCTCAGGGTAAGTGTCAGGTCCTCTGGGACCCTTCTCTGATCCCCCACGACCACCTCCTCCAGCCTGGGGTAGATGGGGTGCGCCTCCTGTGTGCTCTTGTGCCCCAAGAACTTACCTTCTGGAATTGTGGGTTTACTTGTCTGCATTCCTCACTAGACCTAGCCAGAGCGGGTTCCTGCCTCTGAAGCACCTGCCACCACCAGCACAGGGGTTTGGCAACTCTCATTCCTTCTTTTAACAAACAGGTCAAGGGCCCGCTTTAGCCCTTCATCCTGAGGAGCTCACAGTCAGCTCAAGGAGTTGGCTGAGCTCACAGGTGTCACACAGTGTGGTGAGGCTGCAAGAGAGCCCAGCTCGGAGGTCCCCAAGGCTGCACAGAGTGAGGCAGAGCTCAGGTCAGAATGGCTGAAGAAGCTGGTCATGGGATGAACATAATGCCATCAGCCGGGAGTGCTCGTGCACAGCCAGTGCTGCATGCAGATTACTTCCCTGGCCCTACTGGAAGCAGGGAAACTAAGGCACAGAGGGTTCCGGCCTCAAGGTCTTTGCAAGTATCTTTATCCTTCATCCGAGAAATGGGGCTAGAGTCAGTCTGTTCCAGAAGAAGAGAACCACCTGGGAGCAAGGTAGACACACAGCCCCTGCCCTCATGGACAGGGCAAGGTGAACTGCAGGCTGAGTCACAAGGTGACACAGAGGCACCCTCTGGCTGTCTGCAAGCCAGTGCCTGTGAGGTGTTTACCCAGGTTTATTGTTGCAGCTATTGAATTCCTCTGGGATGAAACTTTTCAAATACAAATCCCAGGAAGCTGGGTGGCACACACCTGTAGTCCCAGCTACTCAGGTCACGGAAGCAGGAGGGAGAACATAGACCAGGAGTTCAAGACCAGCCTGGGCAACATAGCAAGACCCCATCTTCCCAGAAATGCTGCTGCATAGTGTGCGGGACACACCCAGAGAGAGGCTGATGGCTGCTGTCAGTGAGCAGTGTCCCCAGAGAGCCTAAGAAGCTCAGAGCTGACTTGGGTTAAATCACAGCCCAGATGTGTCGACCCAGAGTCCTGTACATGCCATGCCCCTTGGCCTTTCCCAGTGAGCAGGTGACGGTGGTGTCCTGGTCAGGGAGTGCTGCTTGCAAGGAGCCGGAGGCCAGGCGGACGCACAGCCCGGGGGTGGGCAGGAGGGTGCAGGGGCTGCCCATACCCTGCTTCTTCTGGTGCCTCCGCGCACAGAGGCCGCACGTCTGACCCTCAGCGTAGCTCCTCCCCAAAGGGACATGCCTGTGGCTCTTGGTTACCACACCCCCTCAGCCTGTGACTCAGCCTCTTGTCATGTCCACAAAGACAGGGGCTTTGGCCAAGTGGGCCTGAGGTGCAGCTCCATGGGCATCGGTGTCCCTAGAACAAATACAGGTGCTCCCACCCTCCTCTCTGATGGGTGCAGCTCCACGGGCATCAGTGTCCCTAGAACAAATACAGGCGCTCCCACCCTCCCCTCCGAGGTCTGGAGAGAGGGGACAGGGTGGCCTGTCCTGCGTTCAGGAGTGAGCTCAGGGAAGGAAGGGCCTGTGAGTGTCCACAGACTCTGCCTGAGGCCACATGGCTGCATCTCCCACAGGCTCAGACTCTCCAAGGTGGTCGTCGTTGGTGATCTCTACGTGGGGAAGACCAGCCTCATCCACAGGTACGCAGCTTCCTAAGCCCTTTCGGCCACACCCTCCAGCACCAGCTTGTCACACCTCCACCTGGGTGGCCCAAGTGACGTTGTCACAGTAGGAACAGTGTGGCTCCCAAGAACCACTGTGCCTCAGCCTGGTGGCAGCTAGAGGGAAAGGATACAAGAAATCCGGGAGATGGTAGGGTCGGGCATCCAGGAGACTGGTGTTCATCACTCTGTGCCCCTGGACCACAGGCTCACCCGTCCACTGCCTTCCCTGTGGTTGGACACCCAGTTTTGCTTAGCTTCTAACTTGCAGATTTTCAGGGCTCCCGCAGCCTCCCTTCCCGCACACGTTCTTGGTGGCTACTCTGTCCATCCGCGCTCGCACTATCACAAGGGAAGCTTCCATGCATGTTGCTATGAGGACTCTTCTCTGATGACTCCTCTGCCTCCCACAGGTTTTGCAAGAATGTTTTTGACCGAGATTATAAGGCCACCATTGGGGTGGACTTTGAAATTGAGCGCTTTGAGATCGCAGGGATTCCCTACAGCCTCCAGATGTAAGTCCCCCTGTCTGTCTGTCTGTCTGTCTGTGTTCTCCCCTGCCAGCCCCAGGCACCTGCCTCTCCGTGGCCCAGTGGCTTCCTCCCCTCTCTGTTTTCTCTCACAGGAGCCCGGGGCTCTTGCCTGGGCTGAGCTACACCCACCCTGGCTGGCATCTTGCCCTGGACCCTCCCCTTTCCGTGCTCTCCTACATAGCTGCCCCTGCCCCCTGCTTGCCTGCTGGAAACCACCAGGACTCTGTCCTGGCCCCCTTCCCCTTGGTCTCTCCCAGGTTCCCTCCTCAGTCCCCTGGCCCGGTTTGAGCTAAGCTCCTGACTCTGTCCCGACAGTTCCCTCCCCTCTCAGGACCTCCTCAACCCTGTGGTGCTGCAGACAGATGGTACCAAATCGGCGGAGGGAGCGTATAGGATTAGTCCAGAGCAAAAGAGGCTGTAAGATCACAAGGCTGCGGTACTGTGGGAGCTGCAAAGTTGGGACTTCAAAGAGCCCGTGGGGGCAGCCTGGGTAGAGAATGGGAGAGTAGCTGGTGGCTAGACTCAGACGTGACCACAGGCTGTATCTCATTGAAGGGCCCGGGACAAAACAGGGACACTGTCCCAGCTCAGCCGCTTGTCTTACATTGAGACAACTGGCAGCCTCCCAACAGGCCCCACTTTCAGGCCACCACTCCCAGCTCCTCCCTCCAGAGTCTTCTTCAGAAATGAAAGAAAAAATGAATGAATGAATGGGAAAAAAACCATCATTGCATCACTCTGGATCCCTTAAAAAATTTTCAGACCAACAACATGTTGTTTGTGGTCTGCCTACTTTTCAGTTTACTGAGAAAAGTTAAACTTTTTGATCTGCTGACTTTAAAATGAGATAGATTGTTCGGCGCCTGTGGCTCAGCGGGCTAAGGCGCCAGCCACGTACACCTGAGCTGGCGGGTTCAAATCCAGCCCGGGCCTGCCAAACAATGATGGCTGCAACCAAAAAATGGCCGGGCGTGTGGCGGGCGCCTGTAGTCCCAGCTACTTGGGAGACAGAGGCAGGAGACTCGCTTGAGCCCAGGAATTGGAGGTTGCTGTGAGCTGTGATGCCACAGCACTCTACCCAGGGTGATAGCTTGAGGCTCTGTCTAAAAAAAAAAATAATAATAATAACCATTAGTCATAAAGGAGAACCTGGTATCTTTCAGTATTGACCTTGCTCTGTGATTTCACAATATTATTCAGCACTCATTACAGCTCTGTGAGGTAGATCTTCTTATCCTCAGGGGAAATTGACACACAGATAGGCTAGTTACTTGCCCAAGACCCCACAATTCATAAGTGGTCAAGCTGAATTTGATCATGATCTATTTCCAAAGCCAATTGATATGATCTTGCTTGCCTTCTGAAATTAAAAGTAAAATGATGCAAATCTATAGTTAAGAAATCATGATGGGGTAGTCTGCACTGCAGAGGGACACACTGTGCTGGGGAGAGGCAGACAGTGGATACATGAGTACAGTGGCAAGTTTGGTGCTGTGATAGAGGCATGGGGCTAGTGCCATATCCAGGCATACAGGAGGCTCATGGACTGTGTGGGCTACTAGTCCTGGAGATGGGGGGGTGGGAGCAGGTAAGAAGGAACATTCTGGATCCTGCCTCTGATGCTGACCCTACTAAGGTGCTCTAGGCTCTCTTTGATCATTTATAGGCCACGAACAACATGCTCTAACATGAGCACAGGTTTGGCACCTGTGGCTCAAGCGGCTAAGGCGCCAGCCATGTACACCTGAGCTGGCGGGTTCAAATCTAGTCTGGGCCCGCCAAACAACAATGACGGCTGCAACCAAAAAATGGCCGGGTGTTTTGGTGGGCGCCTGTGGTCTCAGGTACTTGGGAGGCAGAGGCAGGAGACTCGCTTGAGCCCAGGAGTTGGAGGTTGCTGTGGGCTGTGATGCTACGGCACTCTATCCAGGGTCACAGCTTGAGGCTCTGTCTCAAACAAAAACAAAAACGTGCTCTACAGGAGTCCTTCTTGATGGTGCTGGGCCACTGTTGCAAGGAGGGCAGGCTGTGGGGGGAGGACACCAGCTGCATGAAAACATCACTCAATGATAATGATCTTGACCTCAGTTTCCCCATCCAAATGTCCCAAAAATAAACATGGAGTACCACTAGGATTCTTCTTTGAGGAAGGACTATGGACCAGCTACATTGATAGATAGCCTACAGCTATTGGCCCCTTTAGGGAACACACCCTTCTTCACAGGGTATTCCCACAAAGCCGGTAACTAAATGAGAGAGGGATGCAAAGGACTGGCCATTTCAACACAGCATGGGACACTGGTGGGCAAAACTCCCTCCAGAGATCAGGGCTCCCAAGTTGGCTGAGGCCTGTCTGCCCAATTCTACTTCCTTCACCTTCCTGTCAACAGGTATCAAATAAAGCTCTTGTACCCCACACTCTATCTTGGCATCTACTTCTGGAGAATGGAGCCTGTGATATAACCATTTTATATGCCCAGGACATAACAGCCATGCAACCAATTTTGGTTCCACGGTTCTGGATATGAATCCAAAATGTGAGGACACTCTTGCAACCTACCTTCTGGCCAGTCCGAGATTCATTTCTGGTGGGGGCACTGAATATATACAGCTAGGATGGTTAGTCTGTGGGCTTCAGCAACTGCCTCCCTGCATAATCTGGCCTTCACAGAACCAGGGAAAATAAAGACACAGGCTGAGGGGTTTTTTGTGAGAAGAATGACAAAGACACTGCATCGCTTTCATTTAGTGACTCTGCAGACATTTATGGAGCACACACAGGCCTGTTTTTTTTTTAATTTTTTAGCCACTTACAAGTATTTATTAGGATAAGAGGTCATAAAATATACTCTTATAACATACCTAAGAAAAAACACATTTGAAAGAATACAAAGTAAAATGACAGGAGGTGACAGAATTTAGTGTTTATGAGTGAGATCTTCAATAACTTTAATAATTCAGAAAAAATTCAAAGTGTATTTAAATGCTTTATAATATTTTATAATAATCAAAGGAGATATTAGGCTCTTAAAGGTGATAAAGGTCAGGTTTTGCACTAGGAGATAGAAGGCTCTTTGGAGAAATACCCTGGGAAAGGTCTCTGACCATGACTGTCCCCAACTGTTCCTAGCTCCATGAGCTTTGGATATTTTCTTAATCAGTCCCCCTTTTATTTGGTTTCTTTTCACCGAAGAACTGATATTTCTTTTTTTTGAGACGGAGTCTCACTTTATCACCCTCGGTAGAGTACCATGGAGTCACAGCTCACAGCAACCTCCAACTCCTGGGCTTTGGTGATTCTCTTGCCTCAGCCTCCCGAGTAGCTGGGACTATAGGTGCCCGCCACAATGTCCAGCTATTTTTTTGTTGTTGGTGCAGTTTGGCCCATGCTTGGGTTCAAATCTGCCACCCTTGGTATATGGGGCCCGGCGTCTTACTCACTGAGCAACAGGAGCCACCCCAAGAACTGATATTTCTATAATAAAATAAACATCAACCAAAGAGAAAACAAACAAAATACTCAAAGTGCTTCTTCACCATTTAATAACATCAACTATTTATGAGATTTTTAATCCTCTCCTGATTCATATTGTACAGAGTGTCTGCTTCATAGTATTTATTATAAAAATTACATTTTGGGCTGGGCATGGTGGCTCATTTCTGTAATCCTAGCAATCTGGGAGGCCAAGGCAGGTAGATTGCTTGAGTTCAGAAGTTCAAGAGCAGCCTGAGCAAAATGAGACATCCCCATCTCTCGACTAAAAATAGAAAACCTAACCAGGCACCTATTATCCTAGCTATTTGGGAAGCTAAGACAAGAGGATTGCCTGAGTCTAAGGGTTTGAGGTTGCTGTGAGATATGATGACGCCATAACACTCTACCCAGGGTGACTGAATGAGACTCTGTCTCAAAACAAAACAAAAACATTTTGAGTACTCTTTTTATCACATTATTTTATGGAGACTATCACTTGTTTCAATGCAATG
The DNA here is from genome assembly GCA_963573935.1 of Arctocebus calabarensis. NCBI lineage: Eukaryota > Metazoa > Chordata > Mammalia > Primates > Lorisidae > Arctocebus > Arctocebus calabarensis. The sequence continues at coordinate 7,123 of CAUYON010075887.1, forward strand.
AACATATTTGTCATTTTGATGCCTGCATAATATTCTATTGTATGGTCAAATCATACATGGTTTAACCATACCCTATTGCCAGCCAGGCATTGCAGATGCTTCTAGCTCTTCCCTAATATAACAAATGTATTTTATGATTATGGTTTTACATATTGTGTAGGTTTTTTTCTCTTGAATAACTTCCTTTGCATATCCATCCAGAAAGCCTGTGGTCAAGTTTATAGCTGCACCTGCAACACCCAAGTATTTCTACACATCCCTGCCAATTTTGAATTTTATGCCTTTTAAAATGTCTTTAGTTTAACAGGCTGATGTTTTTCCTGGTTCTGGTTTCTAATTTGCATTTCTGTCTGGGGAATCGCCCTTTAGAAAGCGCTTTCTCTAGAGGAACAGTGTCCCAGGAGGTGCCAGAAGATGGCGCTGTGACTCTGTGCTTAGGCTCCCTAAGAAGGCCTGAGGGGGATGCAGCAGGAGAGGGGTTGCGGAGAAATCCTGCCGGGTCCCCTGCCTCGGTTTCCCATCTGAGTTCAGAAGATCTGATTTTGGTGAGGAGGCGCTGCCACCCCTGCAGAGTCTGCCCTAACCTACCTGAAACATGTCTTTCACCAGAACCCAAGTCTAGAAAGTGTCCACCGCAGGCCAGGCGTACTTCATGCCCTTCAAAACACTCACAAGCGAGTGGAGGAAAAATACGAAAATAAAATCCTCTGTAGGCGCTGTACTTGCTATAAAATGGGTTCAAAGTGCTATGAGTTAGTGGGCATTGGAGGGGTTGCCTTTAGCCACAGGTATCAGATCTCACAGGAAGTGGGGATTTAGGGGGGCGGGCAGGCGAGTGGAGTGTACGCCCAATGTGCAGGAGAGAGCAGGGGCCATCGTGTGGGTCTGACCAGGAGCCACTGGGAGCCTGGACCTCTCCTGGAGACAAAAATGGAAGACAAGCAAGACCCAAACTGTGGAAGGACTCCAATGCCAAAATGGGGAATAGACTTAGCAAACCAAGGTGTGCCAATGGAAGTTTTATAGCAAGGAAAAGGTGGGATTGTGTTTGTGCTTTAGCCTGAGGTGTAGCTAATTGGGGTTTTCCTCCTGTGTTCTATGGACACATTTCCTCCGCCTCTGACTGACCTCTCAGAAGTGGTGGATATGGCTGCACACTTCCCTCTTCCTGAAGTGCTTTCTTTCCTTGGTTTCTATGAAGCCACAGTGCTCTTCCCCTCCTGCCTCTGTGGCCTCTCCTCTGTCTTCTTTATAGCCTCTTCCTCTTCATGTACCATTAATGCCTGTATTTCCCAAGCCCCTCTCAACCCTACTCTGCCCTGGGCCATCTCAGCGTAATTACACCCTACACAAGATGACTCAGCCTAGGCCTCCCCTCAGTGCTCCAGACCCATGTATTCAACTTCCTACTTGACAGCAACTCTTGAATGCTTCCGAAGCATCTTTAATTCATAGCCCAAACTTGCCCACCTAACCTTGCCCAATGCTGATTCTCTTCTGATGCTCCTTGCTGGGAGGACAACACCAGCATCCTTACCCCCTTTCCAACCCATCCCCAAGTCTCCTCACTACTACTTTTTTGACACTGATCAGAGCTGTCTTCTCTGCCATTTCATTTTTCCAAGTCAAAGTCACAAGAATTTCACCTGGACCACCACAGAGCCTCCTAATTGGTCTTCCTGCTTCCACCTTGGCTCTTCTCCAATCCTGTCTTCACACTGTGGCCAGAGTCACCTTTTTGGAGTATAGAACTGGCCATGTCACCCACTTCCTCAGTGACATCTCCACAGTGGTTTCCCATTGCTTGTTTTTGTTGTTGTTTTAGACAGTATCTCACTCTGTCGCCCAGACTAGAGTACCATGGCCTCAGCCTATTGCATAGCAATCTCAGACTCCTGGATTTAAGAAATCTTCTCCTGCCTCAGCCTCCCAAACGGCTGGGACTGCAAGGACCTGCCACAATGCCTGGCTAATTTTTTCTATTTTTAGTAGGGACAGGGTCTCATCCTTGTTCAGGCTGGTCTTAAACTCCTGATCTTCAGGGATCCTCCTGCCTTGGCCTCCTAGCATGCTAGGATTATAGGCATGAAGCATTGCAGCTAGCCTGGCTACTATTAATCCAGAAAATATATCATTAAAATGTAATTACTCCTATTTCTTGAGATGTCACTGTTCATATTTTCTTTCTCCAATTCTGCTCACTCTGAAGATTAGAAACCTAACGTTTTCACATCTGAAAGGTTCGGGAGAAACTACAGAGTGGCCCATAGTCTGTAAAGGCAAGAGACCTCTAGGTACTGGGCAGCCTTATTTTAAGAGCCCCATCCCTGTTTAGGCTAATAGAGCCAAGTGGAAGGAGCATCTTCTAAAAATCAGGAGCCAGGGGCCTACGTCTCCATTCTGGTAATAACTTCTCTGGCCTTAGGCAGGCCAACTTGAATCTCCAGGCCTCAGTTTCCTCATCTGTCACAGGAGAGCCATAGAATGAATGATGGATGTCAAAGGTCTCTTTTAGCTTTCTTGTTCTGAGACTCTATGACTAGCCTCTGGCACCCAGCATCTGGAAAGCAAGAGGATACTCACGGTGATGGGGTGGGCTGGCATCCAGCCTGACCCAGGTGGCAGGTGCCGGCCAACCAGCCTTTGGAGAAGGGGTGCTGCCTGTTGGTGTCCCACAAGCCATCTGAGACCTCTCTGCAGCATGATGTCCAGCTGAGAACTTCCAACTGAACCTTCTCACAAAAGCTAGCCTTCCTCCTAGTAGATGAGCATTGGCCTGGGGCTCTGCCTCAGCCAATCACAGTCTGTTTTTGTCCTTTAAGGGCAGGAAAGACTAGAAGCCCAATCCACTCCCTCTTGCCTGGCAAAGCAGCAAGGAGAAGAACTAGAAGGGAAATTAAGTAATCGTGAGTTAGTAAATTATAAACGCATTCGACTTTTAGAGCTACCAGAGGGATTTTGGTTGCATCAACCAGGTGCCTGGAACAATTGGATCAATCTTAGAATGTTTTCTAGGCCGAGGGTCTCTACGGTAACCAACTATGGCTGGGAAACAGAATGCACATGCTCAGCCTCTGCATGTGAAGACAGTTGTCCTTGGATACTTCACCCTAGTTCTTAGCTCTGTCTTGTTATAGGAGTCCAGTTTATGTATTCATTTAACAAATAATGATTAAGCACACGTTATGTATTCTAGACTCGGGGGATATGGCAGTGAATAAAACAGATGGGACTTACAACCTGTATTTAATGACAGGTAACATTGTCATGCTTTCTATATTCCAGACACTGTTCTAGGTGTTTCTCTGTTTTGTCTCTTTTAATATTTACATCATCTCATATGTAGTCCAAATTCAAATTTCACCTATTGTCCCCAGACTTTCCTTCTTAGCGTTTTTCTCTGCAATTCAGGATCCAATTTAGGACCATATATTTCAGTGAGTTGTCACGCCTCAGTAGTCGCCTTTAATCTGGAACAGTTCTCCAGCCTTTCCTTGACAGACATATTCTTAACATGCCACACAGCTAGACACAGGAATGAGCTCCACTTCTTTTTATCCTGCTGTAGGTGGCTGGTAATGCTGCTTGCCAGAGAATGGGAGTTGGTGTTAGAAAACAACTCCGTAACCCTTTGTAACACTCTCCCGTAAACCAGAGGTATGCACTATTACTGTCTCCATTTGACATATAAGGAACCTGAAGCACAGAAGCATTAAAATGAGTTGTCTAGAGGAGCACAGCTGGTAGAAGGCACCTATATTATTATATTAATAATTTTATTATAATAATAATTAACCTTTATATATGTATAAAGTTTACAGTTGACAGACTGGACATCAGGCAGTTGCATGGAACAGGCAGAACAGATAGCATCATCATCAACTTCAGTCTTACTAATGACTGCTTTGAAGCTCAGAAAGGTTAGTTCAGGCTTATAAATGAAGGAGCAGGGCTCAGGACATGTCTTACAATATATACCTGGCAAGGAAGCTTAGTTTGAGACCCTCTTCACAAGTGTTGCCATTCCAAATCATGTTTTGCTGGGGTCAGAAAGAAAGGAGTCCTGGCAGGCAGCAATCTGGCAGAAAACAGCAGAGACCTCTACAATTCTCACCAATCACAGAGGCGCTGCCATCCTGTTGCGCTCAGCACAGTGGCCCCTACCACGAGGCTGGCTGCGCTCAGCATTGAGGCTTCCAGACTTGCTCTAGGTCAAGCAATGGGCAGCCAAGCTAAGAGGCACAGGACACGTGCAGGTAAAGTAGTAGACTGGCTGACCAATGCAGGAGGTAGTGTGGAAAGAGCCCATCGCTGTGGAGACATGCTACTCTGATGCTCCAGTTTGGTAACTTCTTGGGTTAAAGGCAATCATCATGAAGGACTTTTTCAAGAATAAGTGAGAGACTCTGGGTTAGAGCCTAGCTCAGAGTAGGTGACTAAAAATGTGAGTGTTCCTCTCTCCCTTTCCCCATATTCATATCCATCCTGCTCTCATTATTATTTTTTGTTGATATATAATAAGCGTACAAGATGGGCATAGCTATAATCCTAGCATTCTGGGAGGCCGAGGTGGGTGGATTGCCTAAGCTCATGAGTTCGAGACCAGCCTGAGCAATAAGAGGATGTTTCTCTAAAAACAGCTGGGAATTGTGGCAGGTGCCTGTAGTGCCAGCCTTGGGAGGCTGAGGCAAGAGAACCACTTGAGTCAAAGAGTTTGAGGTTGCTATGAGCTATAATACCATGGCACTCTACTGAGGGTGGCAAAGTGAGATTCTTACTAAAAAAAAAAAGTATGCATTTTCAGGATACAAGTGATAATTCTATATACTAATATAATCATCAAGGTAATTGGGATATACCCATCATCTTAAATGCCTATCTTTTCTTTGTGCTAGGAACATTCAAATTATTCTCTTCTAGATATTTTGAAATGTTTAATCAATTAATGTTAACTGTAGCCACCCTACTGATCTGTCAACCTCTGGATCTTATTGCTTCTAAGAGCTAAAAATAAAATCTTAAGCCTCCCAACCCACTGACAGACCTCCTTCTTGGCTAAGATGATATCAGAAAAACCTTAGAAAACTGAGTTCTAGGCCATAATGGAAGGGGAGGGCAGATACACCACTATGTCCCTTCCTTTTTGGGATTTAGATACAAAACTCACCAACATTAATTTTCTTTTTTCTTTTTTTTTTTGAAACAGAATCTCAAACTATCACCCTGGGTGGAGTGCCCTGGCATCATGGCTCACAGCAACCTCCAACTCCTGAGCTTAAGTGATTCTCTTACCTCAGCCTCCCAAGTAGCTGGGACTACAGGTGCCCACCACAACGCCCAGCTATTTTTTGGTTGCAGTTGTCATTATTGCTTAGCAGGCCCAGGCCGAGTTCGAACCTGCCACCCTAGGTATATGTGGCTGGTCCCCCGCCAACTGCGCTACAGGCACCACCAAGACAGGAAATATTAAAGCAATTGCTGCACATCTACCACCAGATGCTGACTAACTGACACCCTGTTCCACAGCAACAGCTTCCATTAGACAATAGACTAACTGATAACTTTCTCCTGATAAGAGGCCAATGACCACGGACTGGTTCTGGCTGGTTTACAGAGGTTGTGAACTGAATGTCTTTGTGTCCCTGCTTCACCTTGTGATGCATAGGACTTTTTTTTTTTTTGAGACAGAGCCTCAAGCTGTCACCCTGGGTAGAGTGCTGTGACATCACAGCTCACAGGAACCTCCAATCCAGCCGGGCAGGCCCGGACTGGATTCGAATCCGCCAGCTCAGGTGTGCGTGGCTGGCACCTTAGCCCATTGAGCCACAGGCGCTGAGCCAATGCATAGGACTTAACTGGAATAGATCTGTTAAGTCTCCATCCTCCACTGAACACGGGCCACATGTAGCTCGCATGTCTGTTTAGTATGCATGTGTTAGGTATCCTGTGAATATTCATAGCTCCTGCTGTTCAACATACAGAGGGTGCCAAAAAAATGCATGTTTTAAGAAAGTAAAAAGCTGTGTTAAAATAGTAATATTTAATAATATGGTAATAAAAGTTAAATACGAGTCACCTTTGAGCACCACTTGTGATTGTATAAGTGAAACATGACTTGAGTATTGCAAGTTTATTGTGCGACTTTTAAGTTAACATAACTGTGTATTTGTACCCACTGATCAACCTCTCTTCATTTCCACCTCTCCTCTACCTTCCTGGCCTCAGGTGACCACCAATTTACTCTTTCTTCATGAGATCCACTTTTTTAGCTCCCACCTATGAGTGAGAACATGTGGCATTTGTCATTCTGTGCCTGGCTTATTTCACTTTACATAGTGAAGTTGATTCCCTTTCTTTTTTTGTGTGTGTGATTTTTGGCTGGGGCTGGGTTTGAACCCTCCACCTCCGGCATATGGGGCGGGCGCCCTATTCCTTTGAGCCACAGGTGCCACCTGATTCCCTTTCTTTTGGATATATACCCAGTAGGGGCATGGTTAGATCATATGGTTGTTTTGTTTTGTTTTTTTCTGTTTGAGACAGAGTCCTACTCTGTTGCCTAGGTTATTAGACTGCCATGACATTGTCACAGCTCACTGCAACCTCAGATTTCTGGCTTCAAGCGATCCTCCTGTCTCAATCTCCCAAGTAGCTGAGACTAGAGGTGTGCTTCACCATACCCAACTACTTTATCTATTTTTGTGGAGATGGGTCTCACGCTTGTCTAGGCTGGTCTTGAACTCCTAAATTCAAACGATCCTCTCACCTTGGTCTCCCAGAGTGCTGGGATTGCAGGTGTCAGACCTCCCTTGCCTTGTCACAAACTCAGACTCAGTGAACATAGCTTTCCTCTCAGAATGAGTCTTGACCCCAAGCCATTGAATATGGAAGGAGGAGGCAAATTTGATGGAGGAGGTTATGGAGGGAAAGATGGTGATGAGCCCTTTATGGGCATTGGTTTAATGGAGGGAGCCAGTGCTTTTCTTTCCAAATAATTCATTTGTGTTTCTTCTCAATAGTTCTTTTTTTTTTTTTTTTTTTTTTTTAGAAAGATTCTCGCTTTGTTGCCCTCAGTACAGGGCCATGGTATCATATCTCACAGAAACCTCGAACTCTTAATCTTCTTGCCTTTGCCTCCTGAGTAGCTGGAACTACAGATGTCCATCACAACACCTGGCTATTGTTTTTTAGCAACAGGGTCTCACCCTTGCTCAGGCTGGTCTTGAACCCATAAGTTCAAGCAATCTACCTGCCTGGGCCTCTCAGAGTGCTCGGATTATAAGGGTGAGCCCCTGCACCTGGTTCAATGGTTCACCTTTGCAGGTGATTTTCAATAAGTCACTGAATTGCTACACCATTGGTTTTCAAAGTGGTTGCTTAGACCAGCAGAATCAGTATTACCTGGAAATGTTACACATGCAAATTCTGGGCCTCTACTCCAGGCCTGAGGAATCAAAAATCCTAGGAGCTGGGCCCTGCAATAAGCCCTCTAGGTGATTATCATTCATGGTCAAGTTTGAGAACCACAGGACTAAAGGAACACCTGATTATGAAGAGCAGGTGTCTGCTCACTCACAAGTGTACTGGATTATAACATGAATTGAGGCAGGGTTAGAAAAGTGAAAAACTGCAGAAAAAGACAATAAGCAAGTGACATCTTTCCACTTTGTCTTACCAAAGACTCAAATATGAGTTTTAGTCTTCATATTTTAGTTTCCTTTGAAAATTTACTATTTGTACATTTGTGTCTATGCTGATTGTCATTCTTGGTTTGTACTGAAAAGAGAAAATCTAACATTAAGTTTACTGAGCAAAATGGTACCGGAAGTTCATATTGTCTAGACTTTCCTAACTCATTATCATCAGATAGCATCGCTTACCCCTAGTTTCTAAGTCATTCTGCAAATGATCAAGTTTTTTCTAAGTTTTCGCTCTATACTAAGATCAACATCACCCATGCAATTCAATTACCCCTGAGAAGAAACTTCAGCTGTTTAAACAGTGCATGGCCCATAACATGACAGCAACAGCATTGCAAAGAAGAATTCTATTTCTAATTGAACCTCAGAGGGGAATTGAAATGGGCAGTATTTGACTTTTTAAACAAGAATTCATTTGCTTATGATAAACTTTGCAGCAGCATGCTTTCCCTCTCCAGTACTACCACTCTTAAAACCACTTCCACTCTTGATATTACCCCTTATTTACAGATTTCAGTATTGAATCTGATACTATCTTCTTTGAAAACAGATACTTTTTGTAGCTTCAACATGTCTCTCTACTGTCATGGGCTGAAAACAACCTGCTTTGTAATCACCAGAGATGATTCATCATAATCAATGAAGATGATGCTAAAAAGATGAGCTTAAATATTGGATTATTAGGCCTGAATGAGAGAAGATTAAAAACATAATTTCCAGATTTTTAAATTCAGAAAACTTTAGAAAGAAGAGTAGCTATTATACATGTTGCCAAGACAACAGGCCCACATTAGAACTGTCAGGCAAACAGGAAACATGTTCAGTCTGTGAATAGACTTATTGGTTAACTTTAATCATGATTTTATTAAGAAAATGTATCATTTATTCCCCTTATCCATGGGAGACCAAATATAAAAGCATGACTTTTTTTGCTTATTTATATATTGAGGGCTCTACTATCATTGGGCTCATTAATTATTAGACATATGCTTATATAAATGAGAAATTTTATTACCAAGTTATTAGACACTTAGATCATCTTGATTTTCAAAATATTAATTGTAAAAATAGATGATGTGTGAGGCGTAAAGTTGCCATCCATGAGGACCACTGCCTCTGCTCATAATTAACTGTCCTTAAACATACAGGAGTTTAAGTAGTTTTTGTGAACCATACCAAAACTCTACAATTATACAGCTTTATGTATAAAAAGTACTAAGGCATTATTTCCATATTTATTCCTATTCCACAGAGCCTTCTTGTTATTTAGAAGCCTTCCTTGTGTAAGTATTTTTCCTACTTGTCTGTACAATGCTGAGGGTTCACTTACGGAAAGCCATTCAAGAAAGTAGAAGCAATCAAATTGCATCAGTAATCTCTCTGAACTGTGTATGGACCTTGAAAAGATCTAGAACTGAGTCTATTCAAGGTAGGTATGCCATGCAGGTGTATCCTTTTATCTTTTACTGTATTTTTACTACATCTTTTTTTTTCCTTACGTATGTCTAGATACACAAATACATGTGTGATAGTTGCCTGAAATATTCAATAGAGTAACATGCTGCATAGGTTAGTAGCCCGGGAGCAACACCCTTTACCATATATGGTACGTAGTAGGCTGGACCATCTAAGTTTGTGTACGTGCACGCTGTGCTTTCTCACAAGGATGAAATTGCCAGAGGATGCACATCAGAACACATCCCTGTTCTTGTCCGTCGCGGAGACACGTGAAGGTCGGCACTTGTGGTCGCGCTGGGATGGATTCCTCTTCATCTTCTTCCGCGGAGGGTTTGGGCGCTGTGGACCCGCAGTTGCAGCATTTCTTTGAATTGAGACTCAGAAACAGCGCTTCCAGCAGCTGGTGCACCAGATGACCTAACTTTTTTTGGAGAAGTGCCTGGACAAGCCTGGGCCAAAGTTGGACAGTCGGGCTGAGGCCTGTTTTGTGAACTGCGTTGAGCGCTTCATTGATACAAGCCAATTCATCTTGAACCGACGGGAACAGACCCAGAAATCCAAGCAAATCTTCTCAGAAAGCCTTTCCAACTGATCTCAGCTTTACCTCTTTGGAAGAGGAAGGTGGTTTGAAGAAGAGCTGTTTATGAGATGATTTAAGAAAAGGCTATGGGGAGATTGGCTCCCACCTTTTGTCACTCTTGGGACATCATCTGAGAATGAACAAAGACCAATTTTTGTGGGGGGGTGCTTGAGGATTATATGTGTATTCGGTTGTGTTTTTTAATGCCAGTCTTGTGAAAATAATTGACAGATATTCGAATGGAAAACAATTAGATGCGCATTACTGTGTGTGGGACTATGCTTTTCTTAAAGTCCCCTTACCTGCTTCCCGTAATTTTGATAGTGGAACTGCTTTCTGTAATTTGATAGAGGGACTACATAGGTAAAATCTCTCACTTATGTGGATTCATTTCATATTTCTGGGGAAAGCATTGTGTCTTTCAGAAAGTATGGCAGTGGGGAAAGGATAATTTGACACTTAACTGTGGGCCTCCTTATCTAGTGGTTGATTGTCATTGTTGAAAAAAAGATCTATGGAATGTTCATACAGTGCATTTCCGCTTTCTATGATTATTTCCCTCCCTATACTGTGATTTATATTAAAGTATGTTCTCAAGGTATTATAGGAAGTCAGAGTCTAGAGGCCTTTAACTACAAAGGAATCTATCTTGTGAACATAATTCTCATTACTGACAGCCACAAGGAAGGAGTTAACTTTACCCTGTATATCAGGGCACAGATAATTTACAGATGTGCCTAAATAAGTTGTAAAGATTTAGGCCAGTCAAAAATTAATAGGAGTTTCAGGTAGAGGTGCATGTCTAATGTTAAATCAGTATAGATTTTATTTACTGCATTATTTTGATCACTGAAATAAAACCTATGAGATTTAAAAAAACAAACAAACATATCCCTGTTCTTAAGTAACATATGACTTTATGTTCTATAGAGAAAGATTTAAATCATCATCTTTCAAATGTATGTAGGTACAGTTGTGTTTAATAGAATTCAAATTCAATGTGTTAATGTGTATGTAGTCACTTTAAATTATTACCATCTTGCTGGGTGTGGTGGCTCATGCCTGCAATCCTAGAACTTTGGGAGGCTGAGGCAGGTGGATTGCCTGAGCTCACAGGTTCAAGAACAGCTTGAGCAAGAACAAGACCCCATCTCTAAAAATAGCCATGCATTTTGGCAGGCACCTGTAGACCCAGATACTCAGAAGGCTGAGGCAAGAGAATTGTTTGAGCCCAAGAGCTTGAGGTTACTGTGAGCTATGATGCTATAGAACTCCACTAAGGGCAGCAAAGTGAGACTCTGTCTCAAAAAAAAAAAAAAAATTAAATAACTGGGCATTGTGGCAGGTGCCTGTAGTCCCAGATACTCAGGAGGCTGAAGCAAGACAATTGCCTAAGCCCAAGAGTTTGAGGTTGCTGTGAGCTGTGAAGCCACAGCACTCTACCGAGGGCAATAAAGTGAGACTCTGTCTCTAAAAAAAAAAAAAAAAGTATTATCATCTTACCAAACAACAGATATAAAAAGGTTTAAAAAATCTTGTGTCACATATTCTTCTTAGCAAAGTATCTCAAAAATGGAAGAAAAAGCATCCAGTGTACTCAGTCTTACTATGAAACCAATTTATAGCTTTCTTATGAAAACTATAATCCAATTATAGCCCAAGAATAGGGGGAAAGGGGAGAGGGAGGGGTGGAGAGGGGAGAGGATGGGTGGAGGGAGGGTAATTTGTGGGACCACACCTACAGTGCATCTTACAAGGGTACATGTGAAATTTACTAAATGTAGAATATAAATGTTTTAACACAATAACTAAGAAAATGCCATGAAGGCTATGTTAACCAGTTTGATGAAAACATTTCAAATTGCATACAAAACCAGCATATTGTACCCCATGATTGCATTAATGTACACAGCTATAATTTAATAAAAAAGTAATAATAAAAAATCTTGTGTCGTATAAAAAGTTTTCATCATAGAAGTGATTCTTAGATTTGTATGTTTTACATAATCTCATACTTTTTGGAGATGTTCATTTTTTAAAATTCTTTTTTCTTTATTCCTGTCTGGGTTAATTCATAAACCTTTCCTTCAAGCTCTGAAATTCCTTCTTCTACTCAACCTAGTCTATTGTTAAAAGTTCCCACTGCGTTTCGTCATTCCCTAAATTAATCTTTCATTTCCAGAAGTTCTGTTTGTTTGTTATTGTTTTTGAAGTCTTTAGTTGATTAATTTTCTTGTGAAAAATCCACACAATGACTGCAGCCCCCCCCCCCTTTTTTTAAAGTATCTATCTCTTTAGAAAATTTTTCATTCAATTTTCCTTTTTTGGCTATTATCCAATCTTTAGCTCACTTTTTGACAGCAAAAAGCTTGGCCTTTGCTGTCCCCCTGACTTTCTTTATTCTGTTATTTTGTTGCTCTCATTACTTTCTTGAGGTCTTTTTCATCTCATTCAGGTCATGCCTTGCAAGTCTACGTTTGATTTCATTTTTCTTTGCATAATCCAAGGAATTGTAAATCATGTCAAAGCCAGTTGTTTCACGCCCACCAAAGTGAATTCTGAATCCAAATACAAAGGTGATATCAGGTGTGGTTATGTACATTTTGTCTAGGTTTCCCCTAATTTCTGTCTTTGATACTGTTGCCTTCCCAGGGTGAAGAACATCAATGGCCATTTGTTTTTCCTCTGAAGTAGTTGGTTGGTCATAAATTTCCTGGTCTGGTTAGTTACTATACCATTTATAATGATTGGCAATCCTCAAGCAGCCAGGGAGGAAAAGAGTTGTTTGGTTTTTTCTTTTTTCTTTTTGTTTGTTTATTTGTTTATTTATTTGTTTTTGAGACAGAGTCTTACTATGTCGCCTGGGTAGAGTGCCATGGCGTCACAGCTAACAGCAACCCCCAGCTCTTGGGGTTAAGTGGTTCTCTTGCTTCATCTTCCCCAGTAGCTGGGACTACAGGCACCTGCCACAACGCCTGGCTATTTTTTGTTGTTGTTGTTATTGCTGTTGTCATGGTTGTTTAGCAGGCCGGGTTTGAACCCGCCAAGTTCGGTGTATGTGGCCAGCACCATAACCACTGTGCTACGGGTGCCAGGCCCCCCCGCCTTTCTTTTTTTTTTAAGTATCTATCTCTTTAGAAAATTTTTCATTCATAGTCTGATTTTTTTACTTCCCTTGTATCTTATTGAGAATCTTTATCACCAATATTTTTAATTCTTTATCTGGTATGCCAAACATCTAATTTTGGTTTATCTATTTCTGGAGGGTTAGTGTAATCCTTTGGGAGTGTTGTTAAACTTTGTTTCACATTACCAAAATTGTTTCTCTGGTTCCTTCTCATCTAGTAAGACTGTTTCTTTTTTGCATTTTTAAATTTATTTTCAATTGGACTAGGCTTTTCCTCTCACTTGAGGATGTGACCATAATGCAGTGACTTTTCAACCAGTGTACCATGGAACATTGGTGTACTATGAGAGGATCTTAAATGTGCCACAAAATTTTTTAAAGATCACTAATTAAATTATTTTTAAAAGAAGTTAAAAGCACAATAGGTATATTCTTTTCTTTTTGGCTCTCTTTTTTTGATCAACATAATTGAGTTGCTGCAGAGTGCTGCAGAAGCTTAATGATAGGTTCAAGTGTGCATGAGATAAAAAAGATTGAAAAACAATGCTATAATGTGTATAATTAATGATCATCCAGCTTTGGCTCTGGGTGTACTTAGTAGCAAAGTTCCTTTGTTACGTGAGTTCCTTTGTTGTAGTAAATCTTTGTGTGGTGTTTTTATCAGATGCAGCTTATAGTAATGATGTGCTGTGTGAGTGAACGGGTTCACCATCTCTTGCAAGTCGGAATGAGAGGCTCTCAAAGCTTAGCTCTTTTTCTAGTCATATGACTTTTTTATTATTAAATCATAGCTGTGTACATAAATGCAATCATGGGGTACAATGTGCTTGTTTTATATACAATTTGAAATGTTTTAATCAAACTGGTTAACATAGCCTTCATTGCATTTTCTTAGTTATTGTGTTAAGACATTTATATTCTATATTTAGTAAATTTCACATGTACCCTTGTAAGATGCACTGTAGGTGTGGTCCCACCAATTACCCTCCCTCCACCCAACCATCCTCCACCCCTCCCCTCCTTCTCCCCTTTCCCCATATTCTTGGGCTATAATTGGGTTATAGCTTTCATTTGAAAACTATAAATTGGTTTCATAGTGGGGCTGAGTACATTGAATAGTTTTTCTTCCATTATTGAGATACTTTGCTAAGAAGAATATATTCCAGCTCCATCCATGTAAACATGAAAGAGGTAAAGTCTCCATCTTTCTTTAAGGCTGCATAATATTCCATGGTGTACATATACCACAATTGATTAATCCATTCGTGGATCAGTGGGCACTTGGGCTTCTTCCATTACTTAACTATTATGAATTGGCTTGCAATAAACATTCCGGTACAAATATCTTTGTTATAATGTGATTTTTGGTCTTCTGGATGTATACGTAGTAGAGGAATTGTAGGATTGAATGGCAGATCTATTTTTAGATCCCTAAATGTTCTCCAAACATCTTTCCAAAAGGCACATATTAGTGCGCATTCCTACCAGGAATGTACAAGTGTTCCCTTTTCTCCACATCCACGCCATTGTCTCTGGTTTTGAGATTTTGTCATGTGGGCTAATCTTACTGGAGTTAGGTGATATCTCAAAACAGTTTTGATTTGCATTTCTCTGATGATTAAGGATGATGAGCATTTTTTCATGTGTCTGTAGACTGTGCGTCTGTCTTCTCAGAGAAGTTTCTCTTCAAGTCCCTTGTCCACCCTGAGATGGGATCACTTGTTCTTTTCTTGCTAATACGTTTGAGTTCTCTGTGGATTCTAGTTATTAAACCTTCGTCAGAGGCATAGCCTGCAAATATCTTCTCCCATTCTGAGGGCTGTCTGCTTGCTTTACTTACTGTGTTCTTGGCTGTGCAGAAGCTTTTTAGTTTGATCGGGTCCCAGTAGTGTAGTTTTGATGCTGCTTCAATCGCCCTGGAAGTCCTCCTCATAAAATATTCACCAAGGCCGATTTCTTCAAGTGTTTTCCCTGCCCTTTCTTCTAGTATTTTTTTCTTCTAATATTTTTATAGTTTGATGTCCTAAGTTTAAACCTTTAATCCAGTGAGAGTCTATCTTAGTTAATGGTGAAAGATGTGCGTCCAGTTTCAGTCTTCTACAGTCATGTGACTTTTCCACCCTCCAATGCTTTTCACTGGGTTGAGCAGTTTCTCCTCATAGCAGTAGGTGGTGGACATGGGCAACAACTAACTGTGGTAGAAGCAGGAAGCTATAATTGATATCTCAAGGGCAGCAAAAGCCCTGTTCCTGACAGAGGTGGTGGGAGTGGAAGATCTCCCTGTGAAATACACTGAGGACTTTTGCAGTGGGAAGTAGGGGAGATGCCTCAAATATACTACCAGGCCAGGAGGAAAGCAATCCATCTCCTATCATGCCCCTGCCTTGGTGTTCCAGATGTTCAGATCTGAAAGACACTTCTGTTCGCCCGCAGGAATGCTGATGTTCCATGTAGGGAGGAGATGGGAATCCACTCCTTGTGCACGCCTGAGCCTGGAGGGTACATCGCTCATGGTGATGCAGTCATCAGTTTTTCTATTTTTAGTAGAGAAAAGGTCTCGCTTTTGCTCAGGCTGGTCTTGAACTCCTGAGCTCAAGCAACTCCCTGCTTCAGCCTTCCAGAGTGCTAGGATTACAGGCATGAGTCACTGCACCTGGCTGCTGACAATGTTTGGTGTTCTTCAGCTGGCAACTGCATAATTCCAATTTCTGTCTCCCTTGTTACAAGTATTGTCCCCATGTGTCTCTGTCCAGATTTCCCATTTCTGTAAGAAGACTAGTCACATTGGACTAGGGCGTACCCTAATGACCTGGTTAAATGTGCAAAGATCTTACTTCCAAATAAGGTCATATTCTGAAATACTAGGGATTAAGACTTTAACATATTTTCTTTTGAGGGACACAATTCAATCCATAGCACCCATAGCAGAAATAATATGAATTATACACCTACAAACATTCATTTTTTTTTTTTTTTGAGACAGAGTTTCACTCTGTCACCCTGGGTAGAATGCCATGGTGTCATAGCTCACAGCAACCTCAAACTCTGGGGCTTAAGGGATCCTCTTGCCTCAGACTCCTAAACAGTTGGGACTACAGGTGCCCACCACAATGCCTGGTTAGTTTTAGTAGAGACAGTGTCTTGATCTTGCTTGGGCTGGTCTTGAACTCCTAAGCTCAAGTGATGTACCTACCTCTGCCTCCCCTAGTGCTAAGATAGCAGGTGTGAGCCACCATGCTTCAACTTTCTTTGGAAGGGGGATTAATATAAGGGTACATATGATTAGGTTACATTGTCTGCATTTATTAGATTGCATCCAAGTTGTAGTTAAGTCCTTCACCCAGAAGGTGTGCCATATCCCTTACATTGTACACATTAGGTGGGAGCTTACTGAGTACCCTCCCTTTTTTCCACCCTACCTGAATTTAATTGTATTTTTCTCTCATATGGGCCTGTAGTTGTTCATTTACTAGTTTCAAATTAGCATTGAGTAAATAGGGTGTTTGCTTTTCCATTCTTAAAATACTTTACTAAGGGGGGGAGGAGCCAAGATGGCGGTCTGTAGCCAGCTTTCTGCAGACGCTCCTGTCCAGAAGGAGAGTTAAAGGACAGAAATTTGGCGAGAAAGCCAACGGTTTGGAGCTGAGCCAAGAGACAAGGTCGAGGAACACAC
>CAUYON010075888.1:0-56590 GCA_963573935.1 Arctocebus calabarensis
GTGCATAGGAATTTGTTCATAGTTTTTTTTTTTAAACTATAGTCCGGCCCTCCAACGATCTGAGGAACAGTGAATTGGCCCCCTGTTTAAAAAGTTTGGGGACACCTGGTACACAGTCAACAATGAAGTGTCCTTTAAGACTCAGCACCTCCTTCTGCATACAGGGCCAGGAGGGGTGGGGTGGGGTGGGGGCTTTCCTGATGAGGAAGCCGCGACATAGCCCTAGCTTCTTAGTGACCTCAAAAATGTCTCACCCTCTTGATAACTCATGGCACCTGAGTTTATCCTAGGAATAATAGTTCAACTGTTTTCCTGGAGATGCTGAAGAATTAAAACTGCAACATGCAGAGGGCCCTGGTTGTGTGCAAACAGTTCACAAGATGACAGGAGACTAAGCCATTTCTCTCTCAGGTGCGTCACCCAACCGGCTCCAGGACCTTTCTGCTTGTGCTGCCCTGACAGTGACAATGTGTTCCTGCAGACTAATTAGCACTAACTACTCAGGTCACTCTAAGGCCACTTAGGAAAACAAGTAAAACAGACAAAACTCAGGAGCATTGTGGCTGAAGACAGGAGAAGAAAGGAGTTAAAGGAAGGGAGGAACATTTTTTTTCATTTCTCAATCTCGCTCTCTCTCTGTTTAAACTAAAGATAGATTTTCATCAGAGAAATGCAACTATCCCAGGAGTTAAGCAGCTACTCTCCACACAAAGAAAAGGAAAAGTGAAAACATGAAAATGAGAGCCTTTTAAAGCTAATGTTGCAAATTGAACCTCTGTGGAGGATTGGAAGGAGCAGATGCCTTGGTTATGAGCCCCTGAGTGAGAGGGATCCCAAGGGAGCAGAGAGAATGACACTAACATTGTAAACGTGGATGGGACACCAGTGCTGGCCCCTGACACCATGGCACCCCTTCCTGGAAACTCTGAAGCTATTTCAAAAATGGACCCTGGCAGGGAGGCTGAGTGTGATTTGGAGGTGTCAAGGGAGGAAAGTAAGTTCCCTGTGGGCTTTCAACCTGTATCGGTGCCTGAGGATCGCTGCTTTTTTTTCTGGTGCAGGTAGAGAAAGGCCTGTCTTGGGGGATGTATTGAAAGAAGATACACACACACACACACACACACACACACACTGCCTGTCCTAGTGGCTCATCATCTCTTTTCTCCTCACAGCCACATCCAGGAGGGACATCTGATAGGAACTACTTCCCCATTTCACAGATGGGAAAACTGAGAACCATACTGAAAAGGGATATATTTTAATTAAGTGGAAGCATTGAAGATCCAGATGAAGAAAGCATTGAAATCCCTGACTATCATTGCAGGCCCAGGCACTTGCCTCTTCTGGGTGGGATTTCCACCAGGATTACAGGTGTGAACCATCCACGACTGGGGGAGCTGGACTTAAGGTGGGTGGGTGGACAGATGAAAGGGGTCAGAACACTTCTCTGAGCATCAGTTCCCTTTTCTTCTATAAAAAGGGCCCACAACAATACGTGTCTGGCAGAGTTGTGAGCATAAATGAGACAGCGGCTGTGCCAGCTCTCAGCATAACGTCACATAGTCCTTAGAGGTGAGCCTGGCAGCTCCCATTACTGAGAACTCACGAAGTGCTGGGGCACATTCAGCTCCTGCTCAGTGTTTCTCTTTTTGGATGTTGAAGTAACAATGGCAAAGCAGGAGGCTTTGCCGAACCCTGGCCACACTTGACATAATACATGGCATTCGGGACTAGAGGCATAAACACAGAAACAGGACCCAGGTATCCCTGGGTGACTCCCGAACTTCCCTCCCTTTGATCTTGGACATGCTTTGGTAAAGAGATGCTGGTTTCTACTCGGACCTATCCTGGGGAAAGGATCCCAGTCAAAGTAAAGCCCAGACTCTGCGATGTGATTTAGGGTGTAAAACAGAAACCTCCCCATGAAGATTTCTCTGCCTGGTGGGGCACATAAGAGACATTTGCTCATTATATTCCCATCCGACACAGGGAGGGATCTAGAGGGAATTTCAGCAACTCACAAGGGCTTGTTGGCTCTAACTTTGGACGGAAGAATTCTGAACCCTCAGAGATCTACTTATAGGTGTCACGACAGTGAATAAATAAAGAAGGGTGGATGTCTCTGCCCACTCTGCTATCCAGTGATTCCATCCTAGGGTCACTGTGGATTAGATGAATTGGGATTGACCTGGGAGAGTGGAGTTTACAGGAACCAGGAGACCCTTGGATTGTCCTCTGTACTCCTTATCCCCTCCCACAAAAGAAGCAGAGAAATGGCTAGTACACTGTTGGGAACAGTCATTGCAAGCTTTTTTCTAGGCAGAATGTGTTCTAATTCCCTCCCAAAAGAACCTGCGCTCAAAGTGTTCCAGGTTGAACCTAGAGAGAATCTCTCCCTCAAAGAATTCTGAGCATGGGGCACATTCTCCTCTCTTAGAGAAGTGTATTTACACTCCTGCACCCTGGAATTCTAGCTCCAAAAAGACTGAGGACAGATGGGGGTAAGCATCTTAGCCTTTCTCCAAATCTCAACTAAAACAAAAGTGACAACAATTTGTGGTCTTGAATTGGGTCTTATTCCCCTGCCCACCCCAGCCCTTTTAAAATCATCTTTCCCCCCCTTAAACAGAACACTTTCTTTTTATCTTTTCCCTCCTTGTGTACTCAGAACCACAGAGCTCAAAGCCTCTCAGCTCAACTGAGAACTCAGCACCTCTCGGACTGATAAATAGAGCAGCTTTAAAATGCTTAGAACTGAAGACAGACCAACTGTGGCGAGGGAAAGTAAACACATCCATGCACCAGTCAACCCTAGCAAGCTCCTCGCTGAGATTACAAACTGCAGTTCCTGCCGGAGCTGGCAAGGATGCTGGAGCGGGCTAAGGGGAACAGATCCACAAAGCAGCCTCCTCTGCCTCAGTTAGTTGTACTCCAGAGGTGCTGGGTCCCTTGGGAGTCCTCTTGGGATCTGGTTTTGGGTGTTCCTACCCTGGGCAGACTCAGCCAGCACGTCCCCCACTGGTTTCACAGTTGGAAATGTACCAAGAAAAGGGGGAGACCCATTCCATTCTTTCTGATCTAAAAGGGGGCTCTTTCCTTTGCTTTCAAGCTCTCTGTGTGCAAGGAAAACTTGCCAGTGAGATACTTGGGATTTTTCACAAAATAGAATATGATAATGACACAATTTGATATGAATATTTGAGGAACTTTTCCTGTGGAAAATATATACTTTAAATATCCCCCTCCCCAGCTCTTTTCTTTCTCTCTCTCACACACACAAATTGTTTTTATGAGAACCAATTAATAAATGCTAATTCATTCAGGCATATCTCTACTAAATTACTGTTTCATTTAATTGCAGGGGAATTTTCCATTACTAAACTCTCCCTTGCTGATTTTTTTTTTGCATTATTTATGTATTTTTTCAGTTTCACTAGTAGTGAGGTTGGTATGTGATATTATCTGCTATTTGTGGGTCTTAAATTTCTTTTTCATTTAAAATGTTTCCTCATTCTTGCAGCTCCCTGTAATCTGGGAGAAACATCATTAAAAGCAGACAAGATTTTATACATAAATGATTGAAAAAGGCACTGGCTGAAATTAACCTGACAGGAGTGCATCTTGTGTGATTGTGTTTCTCTCATTCCAGACATGCATGAGTGTGGGTGTGTGCCTCCACTTTGGGTTAATGTGGGAATGTTTTCCTATGTCAGTAAGTCACAAGTGTATCTATAAAAAGATTGTGTATATGCAACTGGGGTTTGTCATGAAGATTACAGGGTCTTTGATAATAAAATAAAATGAAATGAAATAACAAAATAAATAAAAACAACACTGAAATCTCTTTTTAAGTCTCCAGAGCACAACTGTATTTTCTTGCTTCCTTTTTATGGAATCCAAATCATGACTTTAAAATCCATACATGCAAGATCCCGACCAGCCACATTCTGAAGACCTTGCCTTTTTTATGCATACACAAATAAAAGTCGGGGTATCTGGTGGTGGTTATGGGTTGCTTAGGGGCTGTGGTAGAGATTTTGCATTCAAAAAATGTATTTTGAAAGCACGATTTCCATTTTCTTATATTGAATGGCAAAGGTTCCATGCACCTGGCTACCTTAGTTTCTGAAATAAGTGCTTTCATTTTATTCTCTCCTTCTCTCTCCTTCCCCTCCCCCATTGCCTCCTTTCCGTGTCTTTATTTTTCTCTTTATTCTTTCACTTCATTTTCTCTCACAGTAAAATGTTCTGGAGGATGTGAATGATTAAACTGTTTACTCCGAGGTTTAGGTATGAAAAGGCATGTCACTGTAAGTAAAGTTTCACCTTTCTACCCAACTCCATCAATAATTACAGAACAAGGATGACTATTAGTAAATCTTTCTTACGATTAGCTCTTACAAAAAATGATTTCATTTCTTCTGAGCATACTGAGTTCTATTGATTTTACTTTTCACAAAAAATAATTACAAGGCAGAGAAACCTTTTCCAAAACGAAAGAAGCACATAAAGGATTTGTAAGTATGTCCGCGGGAAAAAGTATCCCTATGAAACATGTAGCTCATTATAATCAGAGATTTGAGGCCATAAATAGAAAGTTTTGACACACTATATTAGTAGATGCCCTCTAGTTTGAACCAAAATATCTCTTAATCATTAAAATTCCATGTGATTGATTTCTATTTTGTTTTCCTCACTTCCTTTGTCCTCTTCAGCAAAATTGGGCAGAGTCTTTTTGGGTACAGACCGATAAAATTAATTAACTTTCCTTCCACCCCCCAAAAGTCCTAAATAAATGCTTCCAATAGACATCAAAAAAGTGTCAATTAGAAATAATTACTTCTTATCAATCAATGGGGCAATTAAAGTGACAAAGCTTGAAAAGATACTTATCTTAAAACTAATTCACAAGGTAGCTAAATTATCTCCTAATTAACTTGCATTGAGGAGGGTGGGGGGATAGACCATCTTGAAACAAAGATGAATTGAAGAAGCCCAATACCTCTTTATGTTCCTCAAGACTGTTTCCCCTCCCCAGAAGACCTTATTTTCACTCAGGCAAGAAACATGGGAAGAAAACAGAAGCTTCCCAAATGCATTTGTTCTCCTTTCCTCCATTCTAAAACCAAGAGGAGAGAATGGGGCTTTAGATTTCAGATCTGGAAGGTTAGAGGCATCTTCTCTCTTGGACCTTTAGTCTCATTTTACCACTTGACTGACCTGTTTTCAGGACCAGGGTTGCCACACGTTATTTCACATAACTTTTAATGACAACCTGCTTGCTTTTACTACACTGTCTTCTTCATTGATACAGCATTATTTCTACTTAAACATTTTGAGGCATTTGTCATTTATTATGCATCTTTGCGTATTATTAAAAAATGTTTTTGCTTTACAGGATTTTGTTCCCTGATACAACAAAAATCTCAGCAGATTTACCGAACGTTCAGCCCATCCCTAAAATTCAGACATTAGAATAATTCACTCTCAACGTTCTTTCAGAATAAAGCTGTAGGAAAGAAAAATATTAAGATCTGTCTGCAAAGCAAAATCAGCCAAGGATGAGCCAAGGGTGAAGCCCTGGCGGCCCGGGCAGCTGCGGAAGCAGCTGGGGGAAACTTTTGTGGAGCGTCTGGGATTATGGTAAAGGGTGCGCTCTTCGCCTCGTTCCCGCGAAAAGGCGCGGCTGCCTGCGCCCCGGATTCTGCTCTAGAAGAAACTTAAATGCAAGCTCCCTTTGCACGGCCAAACTCAAAACTGGAAGTGCCTGAGGAAAAAGGAAAGTTGCTAACACCTAAGGGAGAACGGGCTTTCAGAAAATGGAGGGGTCAGCTTTTAAAACATAGAGGAATTTAACTGTAAATATACCAACAATAAAGCCAAGCAAACTGCTCAGAAAGACAGAGGATCTCCTGCTCAGGTTTGCCAAGAGATGGTTCAGAAAAGAAACGGGTGAGCCTTGATCGGTGCTGCGTTATAGGCAAATTTCCTCTGTTTCATTATATTATCATTTATATTAAACTCAGGAAGAAAGTCTCGTTTTCTCCCCCTCCCTCACAGCTTTATTTCTTTACATGTTTTGGGAAGGGGGTAGAAGAAACCTGTCTGCCTCCCTCAGACAATAAAATAAATGAATAAATAAATAAATAAATAAATACTAGGCAGGGCCAGAGACCCAAGGCTCCCTCCCCAAACCAAGGGCGATTTGCATCTGAGCTATTGGGAAAGCAAACGGCATAGAAGGAGTCTCATCATCTGGGACTCATACCGATTAAAACTAAAGTGAAAATAAATTGTGTCTTTTTAATCCTTCCCTTTTTATTCCCATTTATTTTTAATGAGCGCTTCTAGAATAAAGATAAGTAGCAGGGGGAAAAATAAATAAGTCAACCCAGGGAACTGTGACACCCTCTTGTTTCCCCAGTAGTGTCAGAGGGGAAGGGTCTGTCCCAGCCTGGTAAATGCGAGGTCCGAGAGCATCCACTTCTCCAGCCACCACCCGAACAGGTCAGGGGAAGGTCGGGGGGAAAGACTGAATCCTGAACCCCGGAGCCAAGCGGAAGTGGCCGGGACCAGTCTAGTGTGGGATCCGGGCCCTGACACCAGAGCTCTTGGTCTCGGGACCGTCCTGAAACCGAGGCAGGGGCAACATCCGGTATCGTATCCAGGTTTCCCTAAAGACTAAGGGGGTTAAAACCTGATCCTGACCTCAGATAGTGGCCTAGGAGTACGCCTGTCTCTAGCACGCGCAGGGGACAGAGTGCCAGGAAGCCCCGCTCCATCCCCGGGCTCGCCAATCTGCTCCAGGGAAACGCCACTGGGCCTCTACTCGCGGCTCCCGAAGCTGAGGGCGGCCGGACAGCTCTGGCCCAGTTCTCAGACGGTATGGGGGACAGGCAGAGATCATCCAGTTTACTGGGTCTGTGGCTAAACCGAGTGGAAACCTTCTGGAGCCCCAAGGGTCTCCCCTTCTCGTGAAGACTCGGCCCTGGGACCCACGACTGCTCGACGAACCTCGACCCCATCGCGTACTAGGCTAAATAGAGATTTCAGCCACGCGACGCGCCCGACCCGACCCTCTTTATTATAACAGATGTTCCGTTTGCCGAGCGGGACTTCATATTCGCCGAGAATTCATCTGAAATATTGATTTCCTCTCACTTCGCCGATCCAAATCGATAGCGATGCGCCCCGGCCCCATAAATTGTCTTCCTTGAGGCCGGCCAGGCTCCATCCATCACCGCCAGCCAACTGCGCCTCTGCCGCCTGCTGTCCGCACTTGCTGCGCGCCACGGTGGCTGTGCCCACCAAACACGACCCCAGGGCTCCTTCCTGGCAAAGACCCTTCCTGGCCCTGGTCAGGAGTGGGCACCGCAGCCTGGGAGTTCTAGCTCTTTTGAAGGCCCAGGACCCCGGCACAGGTTGGGAGGGGTGTTTCTCTCAGCCAGCAGCTTACCCGGCGAATGCCCCGCGCTCGCTGCTCCCCACCTGTCCCGTGCCGGGCAAGGAGGAGTCGAGGGTCAGAGCACACTCTGGGTTCCCAGACCCCAGACCACAGGCTCCTTTCCCGTTGGCTTGAAAAATGCGGGGAGCTCACAGTCCCACCAAGGGAGTCACGGGAAAGGACTGCGCACACTGAGGACCAGGGCTGGAAAGTCAGATATAAGGGAGCCGCAAGTCCAGAAACAGATGCGGCCCAGGGACTGAGCACGAAGGCTATCCACCTTAAGGGGCCATGCAAGAGCAGGCGTGGAGCGCGAAGGACACCCCCAGTCACTCCACAGAGAGCTAATCTCCTCTCTAAGTGGTCCACAGAAACCAAGGCCTGGGGAGGGCGGCTCAGCCGGCTAAGGGCAACCGTAAAGCCCGAAAACAGCGAAGCAGCTCCAGTGTAGAGCCAGGCCTGAGGCGCCCCCAGCTGCGTCCCCACGCAGGTGGATCCCGCGAGCCCCGCGCGTACACTCCCAGCCCCACCGGCCTGAGCGCACGCACAGACGCACAGCGGCGCGGGGGCTGGGGGTCTTGGGCATGCCGCGTTCTTACCGGATCTGATGGAGTTATGAGGCATCGCCGGGGAATCACTCACAGCCCGCTTAGGGCTTGGGGCTTATTGACGCAGGTCCCGGCCGCGCCTGCCGCCACGCCGCTGCCCTGCATAGACCCAGAGAAGGGGCGTGAGATTCGATGCCCGCTGCCTTAGACCCTCTTCCCAGGTCTGATCTCTGCTTAGACTTTCATCCACCTGCCACAGCTGGAGGATTTTTGGGGGAAGTGTAATCAACCGCAGTCCGGCCTAGCTAACTTGCCTGCCCGGAGGATCTGGGGATGGAAGATGCACCGAGGAAGCTCCAAACTCCAGCTCATCCGCCCCAGCGTTATCCCGTTTAGCTTGGGAGGGAAAAGGCTGCCAGGCTTCCTGGGACCCTGTCCTGTCTCAAAGTCCCATCTCTGCCAACCACTTTCCTGCTAAGCCCTGGGCGACGTACCTGGCCGGCCGGCCGCAGGCCCTCACTCCCTGGGTCCGCCTGCGAGGGTGCCCACAGCCCTGCGTCCCTCCTGGTCTGAAGTTAGTTCTCATCCACCCGGCATCGCTAACCGGTTTTATCCCGCCGAGGCCCTGGGAGATGGGTCTGGCGAGGCTCATAGGCTTCGGATTGGCTGGCTGGGTGCAGGGGGGTGCGGGAAGGGGAGGATTTTGCAAGGGGGACATGGCTGAGTGGACTCAGGAGTTAGAAACATTCGCTGAAGCTTCTGTTTCCAGCGGAGGAAAGGGGAAGGCAGCTGAGCCCTAACTCAGCAGGCCTGGGAATATCTGGGGAGTGAGAGGCCTCAGGACCTGAGCATGAGGCTTTGTGGGTCTTCCTGGAATCACTGACCACCACAAGTGAGAGACATGTCTCTCTAGGACACCCTGTGTGCCCCCTCTCACCTCTGGTCAGATGGACCTTTTTTTCTTTTCTAGGAAGGAACTCTTGTTTATGCCTTGTTCTTAAAGTAGAGCCTGCGGGCCACCTTCTCCCCACAGGTGTGACCACTTCCAGAGAAGAATCCCAAATAGCCCCTGAAACTGTTCCCCTCTGTACCACACAGACAAGATCCACACCCTCACTTTATTGGATCCACACCACACTTTCTGCCCAGATTCCTCTTCCTTCCCAGACAAACACACACACACACAGAGCCACCTGCTCTTTTTCTTGCTCCTTGACGGTTTTGAACTTGGTTAAGCATTCAGGGAAGCAGCTGTGAGGACCTAGATCTCCCCTCCACATGGAAGGACTTTAGAAGGGGACTGGACTGAGCTGACTTCCAGTCTTGCTGCAGCCTGGGCAATGTGGGGGCCTGGGTGTGGTTATGAAGGGGTCCCTCAGGTGAGAATGAGAGGCCCTCAGTGATGGCCAAAGCTGTCCCATCCTTCCTCCTGGTCCTTCTCTCTGTCGGGGAATTGGGGTAGGGATGATCATGTGCAGGTCTGTCAAAGCAAATGTCCTGTGGCATCTACAGGCACATGGGGTGGGGCCTGGGTGCTCCCTCAATTTCCATCCAGACTCAGACTCTCATTACAATAGAGAAGACAGTCAGCTCTCTTCAGAGGTAGCTCTGTGGGCCTGGCAGGGCTGCTTTGGGACACAGACAAAGACAACGAGGTGCTAGAGGGGTAGGGGCTGAGCCAGGGGTTTGTGAAAACACACAAACTGTTTTGCTTAGTTAAAAAAAAGTTTTATTTTTCACATTAATCCACTACTTCCTTCAACTTAGTCTTTCTTTTCTCTCAATTTTAAAAAAAGAAACCTGAATCATTTTGTGAAAAGAAAAAGAAATGCCTATGTCCCTAAATGGGTCCTTCACATTTGCAAAGGACTCTGAACAAAAACAATGATTTATTGGATTGTTTCAACAAACAGTGAAATTCGTTCAGTGGTTTCCAAACATGTAGATCCTCAACTTCTCTGGTCAGACACCCCTGGAGAGAGAAGATCTAAGGAAAGGTGTTGGGATAGAAACGCATCTTGGCATAGGTCCTATTAACTCCATGAGCCAGTTTGACATCCTGGACCATGGTCTGCAACTGCAGGGAAGCTGTAGGATCTGAAGGCCATGGCAGAGACTCTCTCCATCCACCCAGCCTCCTCGCTGTCCAAGGAGGCAATAGTGCTCTAGGGCAAGTCCAAAAAGCCCTCCTCTAAACAGTTCTGAAAACCGAAGAGGTTCTACCCAAGCTGCGTCTGATAGGTACCAATAACCATCTAAACTCATGTGTCTGTTCTTGCCAATGTTTGCTTACTTCCCAACAAAATAAATCTCCCTTCCTCCTGCCCCACCTTTTTGGGCAAATGTTCTTTCTCAGAAGACTAAACATCAAGTTATCAAAACATTCCTGTCCCCATTTATCAGCTCATTTAACAAAATTCATCATAATATAAAGGCTTAACATGAAACTGTTCAGGGTTACTCTTTAAGGAAAAACGCACCCACCCCTTGAGATCACCCCTTCTCCAGATTGCAGCTGACATAGCAGATGACCAGGTAAAGACTTGGCAAAAATCTTCTAGAACCAACTAGCAGTCAGAACTCAGTGAACCCCTGCTGCAGAGATAAACATGGACCCGTACGCTGGCCCTGTTTTCTCTTAACAGCCAGAAATCAGGCCTGGGTTCCTTGGTACTTCTTAATTCTCTGAGACCAAGGCTGAGGAAATGTCATGAACCAGAACTTGAACTCCACTACTTTGGTATCTGTCTCCTCCTCTGTAAAACAAAGAATTTGAAATACATGTTTTTTAAAAGACACGTACTAAAATAAATAAATGAATGAATGAATGAATAAATAAATAAATAAATAAAAGACACCTACTTTCACAGTTTTTCTTCAAACTTTTAAAAATCCATGATCCCTTTAGTTAAGCATAAAAATCATAAGCCTTCTTTTGATGTTATTTGAAATTTAAAAATAAATTTGCATCATGACCAAGGGACTTTCAGTTCTATGGGAAATTTCAAACTCACTTTTAAAAATCAACACCTCCTTCTCTACTTCTTTTTCTCTGACTTGATGCCTACAAGATTTTCATGCCAAGATCAATTCACTGACTGTTAACATTTTTTAACTCAGTGTTTTTCTGAGAAATTTAATTTGTTGCCAGTATTAAAAATACATGAGTAGAGAATGAGAAACTCTGGCTTGCCTTTAAAAATGTGAAAGATTTTAGCCACATACCTGAGTGTTTCTTTGTGGAAATGAATGTTCTTTCAGGTTTAACATTCTAACAATCTTAGGTAATTCCCTTGCTATAGTAAGTTTTTGAGTTTGCATAATGTTCTGTGACTTTTAAAATTCTGTGCTGATCTGATGAGCACTCAAAAGATGATTTTTCTAGGTTCCAGCCAAAGTCCACTGGGTGGGTGGTAGGGAGAATAGCCCTGGCTTGCCCTGGGTGTGAGTTTTTCAGTGTTAAACTGGCATTGTCCTGAGCACACCAAGATGAGTTGGTTATCCTAGCTGGTTACAGTTGGGGAGGAAGATGGTTTGAGTTCTTTTTAATAAGAGTTCAGTTTCAGCTGACTGTGAGGTGGGTGTTTGGACCAGTGGAATCCTACCACCTGTGGGCTCACGTGGCTAGGCCCCTAGAACTCCAGCACAGGTCTGTGGGGCTCTTTCCCTCCCTCTCATGTGTCCTATGTTTTCTGTGCAGACTGCCCAGGAGCCAGTGGTAGGGGATGACCTTGCCCCCATCTGCCTTCCTGGCTTTCCTGCCAGGGCACCATTACCTACACAATGCACCACTCTTGGGACTAAAGTGCCTCCTTCAGGAAGAAAACAACAGTCTCTGTACTTTGGGTTGAGAAGATGAGTGTTCCAGCCCTGTCTGTGTGGAATGGGGCTGGGTTTTTTTCTCTCTGGACCTCAGTTTCCTCTTCTATAGAACATGGGTGCAGGTGGGGTGGGAAGGCTAAGACCCACTTCATAGCTTTGTTGTGAGGATGAATAGAATTATGAATGTGAAAGCCCTTTGAAAACTACAGCTCTGTACAAAAGTTAATTATTATTAGGCAACAAAGGCAGGGGCAAAATGTCCAAGAAGGACAGAGTTAAAATGCTTCTAGAATTTTGCTGTGGAAGGCGGTTCCTTTAATCCCTTCCCAACAACATGGTGAGCTTTGCAAATAGCTAGCTGAGCTGTGATCCCTGGGGAGAGGGTGGGTGAGCCCTGCCTTCCCTTGCGGGGATAGGTGTAGGGGTGGAGGATCAGGACTGTCTGTGGCCCAGAGAGAGGGGAGAGCCAATGGGAGAAACGGGGGACAGCACCATGAAAGAGCGTCCAGCTACAACCTCCAGGTTTGGCAGCCAGCACAGGGTTCAGGGTTCCTCTGTCAGTTTTCACTCTATCCTCTCCCCTTACAGACTTGCCCAGTCCTGCCACAGCCACATGGGGGATTTATACCCTGTTCCCACACTCGGAAATGGCCGACAGCCTGCCCTGGGGCCTCCTGGTGGCTGGTCCTGAAACTCAATCATTAATTACTCCATGTCCCACCCCCAACCCAGGCTCTCAAAACACTGAAATAGAAATACAGGTCCTGGCAGGTGAAAGGAAAAGGGCCACTGGCTGTAGAAGGCAGTTTGGAAAAAGCCACTCATGGCATTTGGCCAGTTGTTTTAGATTGGAGATGTGTTCTGGGCGCTTGTCTCTCAGGCTTTTTTTTTGCCTACCCTGAGGCCTCTCGGTGGCAGCCTCCAGGGCTGCTGGGAGAAGACTGAGGTGCTTCTGGATGGGTAGGAAAAACACCTCACAAGGGAAGCAGCAAAGAGGCGACAGGTGGAGAGGAAAGGAGGGATGTATAGAGGGATAAACACTGCTTAAGTTGGTCCTCCGGTTGCTTTCTGAGGGTGGCTGCTGCATCTGTGGATGCCACCGCTGTCCTATCCCCTGCTTTTAGACTGTGTTGTAACCAATAAAGGCTGTTTCTGTTGGAAAAAAAAAAGTTTGTCATCCAGTAACAATAATTTTTAAAAAGCTACACAAAATTAGCTAAGCCCTTTTGGCAATCTATTTTTCAGATGAGAAAACTGAGTCCCAGCATATGTAAGTAACATAAGCAAGGTCCCCCAGCCAGTAGGTGGCCAAATAAGCACTAGTGACCTAGGACTTTCCTTAAGTGTTGGAGATTCTGCTTACTCCAGTCTGGTTCTTCTCACTACTCACCATCTACCCCCCTCCCTCCAGGAAGGAAGGTTCTGGAACCCAGGGAGTGGCCAGGGTGAGGTCAGACTCCCGTGGCCGGAAAACTTTCCTGCCACAGGAGAGGGAGAGCAGCTTACTGGGCAGGAATGCCCTCCCCTAGTTGGGCACCTTAGTCCAGCCTGGTATGGCCGGAGGCAGGGCACAGGACACAGGCCTCCTCTCGGGCCGGTACTCGGGGACTGGAGTGGGCTGCCTTCCTGACAGCTTGGGGAGGAGCCAGGGAAAAAACCCAGGTCCCGGGTTTTTCATCAGACTCAAGGTTGGCTTTGTTCTCTGTGGCCTTGGAATGCCAGAGGTTCCTGCTCTTGGCACAAACCATAGAACAGGGCATGTCCTCCCCAAGTCCTGGCAGTGCCCAGGGTCCTGATAAAAAGACCAGGGACCCTGGTAGTTGGGGTAGGGTGGGGGAATGGGGAAGAGGTTGAGGAATTGAGAAAATTCAAAAGAGCTAACCTACATTTTGCCCCCAAACTTCTCTGCCTGCTCTTGGAAAGTTTCCGGCACCTTCCAAGCAGAGCAATACTGAGTGTTGTGCCCACTCCCTCATGGGCCTGGGCTTACTTCAGGACTGGCTCCTGCCAGTTGGACCTCCTTACAGCCCCTTCCTTCCCTGTGTTTGGAGGGCCAGCCCTGAGGGTTCAGGGTTCTGGTCCCCCATGTCCCCTCTGTGTTTCAGTGACCATCTTTTCCACTCTGGGGCCCCTGTACCAGGGTGGGCAACCCAAGGGAGTGCTAGGCATGGTATTTCCTTCTAGTAATAACAACTGCCACTACTAGTATTTACTCAGTATTACTGAGCTCCAGGAACTGTGGTGTGCTTTGCCTGTGACCTCATTTATTTTTCACAGCACCTAGTGAAACTCGAGTTTTGACCCATCTGGGGCATAGAGGTTGCTCTTGGATCACCCAGTTGCAGAGCAGTAAGATTGGAATCTGAACTCAGATCCATCTACGCCTGAGTCAGCATTCTCTCTACTACCCTAAGAGGTCTCTCTAGGGCATGGACAACTGTAATAACTCCAAGAAAGCTATTCAAATAGGCTAGAAAATGAACTAAAAACGATTATCAGTATCAGGGCCACCAGAGGCCTCTTAGGAGGAAGCTTGATGCCTAGCAATAAGGCTACACTGCCTAGGTCCTCAGAGAGGCTGATTGAATGAAATAAAAAGAAAACCAAAGGCTGGAGTCACGGTGAGTCTTACTGCTTCCCAGCTGAACTCTGGCTGCACTTGCAAAGCACAGACACAGAACATAGTAGAGGCAAAAATGGATGGGCCATCTACCTCCACATTTTCTAAACATTGTCTGAAACTCTCCATTTTTAGGCATACTATTATCATGTCAGGTAGCACATTTTATTTGTTATGAAGCACCTCTCACTTGAACCTCATGGAGTATGCTGTGGTCCTGGTGATTTCTCTTCACTTTGTCCACATTCTCTGTCACTTTATAGATTTTGATCCCATCTGCTCTGAGATTTCTAAGTAGAATCACTTGACTGAGTGGAGAGCCCCTGGGAGAATATGTTTTGGTTTGTTTTTTCCCATGTGGATCCTGGCACTCATCTTTCAGAATGCAGATGTGGCTGGGAAGCGGGTTGCCAAAGCTGGAATCCTGGCATACCCTTTTATACCGGCCATGTGACATTGTGGGGATCACCCAACTTCTCTAAGCTAACATTTCTAAGTTTGAAGTGTAAGACTAATAATGACACTTCTCTTATATGATATTATGATGCTTAAATCAGACAACGGACTTAGAGAACAGTAAGGGCTCAATAAATGTTAGTGACTAAGTAAAGATAGCCGTAATAAAAATGATAGAGAAGAAGACAGAGAAGTGTTGCTCACAGAACTTGGTATGGTGTCACTGTCATGCTAGGGACATGGGAGACACTAAACCCCAGGTGGCAATAGAGTGAGGGGGACGAAGAGAAGGAGGCCCGAGGTCAGGGTCTCCCAGGCAGGTGTGAGCTGTGTCCTCCCTTCTCCTATGGGTCTGTAGTAGGCGCTTGCTGGGACTCAGGACTCTGCCCTCTGCCCTCCGGCGCTTGCTGGGATTCAGGCCTCTGCCCTTATGCATGTAAAACTACATGCATAGAGCACAGACTACTCCAGTCACCTCAATGGGCTGCCAAGTTTTACTGCCTGGCAACTCTCCTCCCAGAGAATGCTCCATGACACTGGCTGCTTGTGTCTCTAGAGAGTGGAGTCTAGAACATACTGTAAGACCCCACTGCTGTGACTTCCAGGGCCATGACACCCTAAGCTTAGTCTCTCACTGGGTGATGTCTGACTGAGCTGAATTCATTGAGATTCATTGAGAAGCCACCATCTTCTCTAGTTTTCTGTCTCTTTTTATTTTATTTTATTTTTTAGTGTATTCACATGACATATTGTAAGTAATTCAAACACAAATGATTAATGTCCCTCTTCCAGTCCTTAGCCCGAGGTTACCCTATTATCTATCTGATACTTATCCTTCCAGACCTTTTCTGCTCATACTCATGTGTCTATTATGATAGAAATTAGGACTGTTGTTTTTAGATTTGTGTTTTAGCATAAATAGTGGTGTCCTGTATGACAATCTTGTTCTGCAAGTTACTTTTATCCACTCATCTGTGCCTCAGTCATCTTTCCAGTTAGAACATATAGCTTTACCCAGATCTTCTGAACTGCTCCATTATAACCCCAAATGTGGATATGATAGAGTCTAACTACTCTCCTTTCAATACAATTGGGTATTTATGTATCTCAGTTTTTTTTCTTATCAAAATTGTTCTGCAATATGGATATTTTTTCTGGAGAAGTGGGATTGTGGAAGTACAAGTCAGACCTTTAGAATGGACAGGAAAAAAACGGCTTCCCACAAGCCTGGTCTTTTTTCTGTTATTGCTCTTGATCATTTCTTTAAAGATAGGAGGTAGGCAGGTAGGGGAGAGTGAGAAGGGGCTACCTGGAGAGATTCCCCAATCCAGGGATATTGCCCTTTTCTAGGCAGTGGGCCAAAGGGTACAGAAGTTCAGTGTGGGTGTCCTGACTAAGAAATGCTCTTGATTCTAAGAGATCTTTGGCTGGCCACAAATGACCAGGGAATAAAGCACAGGTGTACCTTTGCCCCTGGGGATCCTAAGGCCACATTCATCGGAGACTGAGTTCAGTATTTTAGCCTTTCCTTCAGGATCTAAGAAAGAACTGGGCCTTCATGCTCGGGATTCAGTCTGTCTACTCCAGAGCTAAGGAATTGTGGGTATGGAAAGCACCTTGGACTTAAAAGTCAGAGAGACTTGGGTTTGTGGGAAAGCCTTTCCCTAAGCTGTGTGACCTTGAGGAAGTCATTCACATTCTCAGACTCCTTGTACTTAGTAAAACTATGCATGTAATATCCACATCCTATCAGCAGGCTGTGAAAAGACATTTGTGAACTGTTACTAAATGGAGTAATGTATGGGATGATGACTTTGAGGCAATCGTGATGACGAATATAGTGCCAGGGTTACCTCACCAGGAGAGCCTTTTATCTTTCTCTCTCTCCCCTCCTGGGATTAGTTGTATAAGTATTTACTGAGCATCTATTAAGTACTGGGCATTCTCCTAGGACCTGAGAATGCAGTGGTGACTGAAACAAGAACCGTGCCTTCATGCAACAAATAGATAGTGCCTTGCATGGAGGTATGCTGTTTGTTGAGATGGGATTGAGGTGGAAAGCAAGAGATATGGGGAGCAGAGAGTCTTCACTTTTCAGAAGAAGAAACCTCTAAGTAGAGACCACAGAAATGGGAATCAACCAGGCAAATTTAAGAATGGAGGAAGTGAAGATGGAATGTTCTGGCATGGGCCAGGGGGAGCCAGGAGTATTTAGGGAACCAAGTATAGTAAGGGAAAATGTACAATAATAGGATGTGTGTATTATGTGTGTATGGTGAGAGCTGAGAGACAGGTCGGGGAAAGTGTGCAGAATTAGATCACAGGACTCCTTGTAGCATGTTAAAACTTGGACTTTTACTAAAAAGCACAGAGATTTTAGTGGGGGGAAGGAAAGGAACAAGCTTATGTTTTGGAAAGCTCTTTTCTTCCTGGCTACAGTGTGGTGAACGGATTGGAGGAGCCCACATTGCAGGTGTGGTGGGAGTGGTGTTCTCACAATGCTCTGAGGGATGGAGAGGAATGCTGGGTTGGGGTGGGGAAATGCTGTCCTAGCCAGCCTTTGATTCTATTCTTAGCTGGTGGTCACAGACTGCAGCCCTGGCAGATCAGGCAAGTATGGAGGGAGATGCTGGTGCGGGACCCCCCAACTGCCATAGATGGACCGATGGCATGGGGAGGAGCCATGTGCCTGAGTTGCTCAGAATCTTGGATTTCAAGTCTAACCCAACTTAGACATTGACAGCACCCCTGTGGCTGAGTGATGGAAAGACTTTGAAAGGGATGAAGAAGAGGATGGGAAGTTATGCAAGAGATTTTTATCACTGATATAGAGCAATAAAAAAAGAAAGCACTGGTTAGAGGCAGCAGGATAGGGTCTCAGTCTTGGGACTGAGGCTTTGCAACCTTGAGGAGGTCACTCCACTTATCCGGACCTCAGTTTCCCCATGTGTATATAAAGAAGGAGTAAGAGGAGTATTTTCTAGGGTTGTGTCTTGAGCAAGAATCATTCAATACTTCCATACTCCTGTTTTCCATTTTCAATAAAAAGTGCTTAAAGACATCTTCCTTTTTATTTTTATTTTTTTTTATTTATTTATTGCAGGTTTTTTTTTTTGGCCGGGGCTGGGTTTGACCTCACCACCTCTGGCATATGGGGCGGTGCCCTACTCACTGAGCCACAGGCGCTGCCGACATCATCCTTTTTAACCTTATTAAGTTATCTCTGGTGAGCCAGTATGTGTGACAGCACTTTGAAAACCCGTAAGTTGCGATAATGCTATAGACTGATAAAAGGCGTTACGGTAAATAAGTGCTATTTCTGTATCCTTTGTCACACTGAATACATCTGTCAGTACCTGTGCATATTACTATGTCTGGCTATGTGTTTCCACTGTATGGTAATGTACATATGTACTGTATGTGTGTATACATACGTAATGTATAATAGAGCAGGAATGAGAATCTAATATGCTCTAAGTCATAGTCGGTGGCTCTCTTACTCAGAGAAAATGACAAAATTCTTGCAAAGGCTTCCAAAGACCTTCTCCTTCAGCATCAGCTCTGCTCGTCCTACCCTACCACTTCCCTCCTGCATTCCCCTCTGGTTTCTCTCTGTTTTATTCCACTCCAGCCGCACCAGCCTCTTTGTTTTCTTCGAGCCAACCAGGCTTCCTCTTGCTCTCCTCCATCCCTGGCCAGTTAGCCTGAGGCTCTGCCCTCACTTCCTGCTCTTGGCTCAGCTTTCACCTTTTAGGGAGCTCTTCAGTTCTCCACTGCAAACCTCTCTGCGTAGTATTTACCCCTGTCACTCTGCTTTACTTCTCACCATCATGTGATGTATTGTATACTTGACTTATTTGTTTATCCTCTGACTTCCCCAGTAGAAGGTAAGTTGCAGGAGGGCAGGGATTTCTTGTCAGTTTTGTTCACAGCTGTACCTTCAGTGCCTAGAACAGCGCCTGACACACTGGCAACAACTGATAAGCACTTGTGCTTACGTGTTTGATGGAATAAAACATGAGTGGCAAGAGAAACACAATGACTCAGGTGCTAGATACACATCAATTAACAAGGCAAACACGGGACTGCTCCTCATTGGTTTCTGGCAGCTAGTAGCGGAAGTAGAAATACTAGAGCTCTTAATTTTTTACTTGCAGGTGCTAGCTGCCTCTCTCTCTCTCTTTTTTTTCTGGGTACCTGAGGATCCTCTGAGTGGAATCTGGGACAGGGTTGGATATAGGTCATGGGCAGGGCCAAGGAATGGCCCTCCCAAAAAATCCAGGGACAGTGGAAGGCAGCCAGACCATCCTCCTCCTCTTTGGCACCCAGTTCTGCCACCAAGGGCTCCAAATCTGTGGGCAAAGGTTACAGCACCTGCTGCCCAGAGAACATGTGACCACTTCAGCACTGCTGGGTTGGAACAACCTGCACAATCAGGTTATTGTACTAACCATGCAGGTCCCCTTGCCAAGCCACACCCCATTCCAATACTCCAGCACTGCCAGACTCTTTTGGGGCCTTGATTTACAGAGGACTCATGAGGGGAGAGGGTTTGTCTAAATGCCCCCAGGGGAGGATGAGGTCTCTTCTGCAAGACTCACTTGCTGTAGCTTCCTCTGAGATCCAGGGAGAAGTAAATAGGAGAAGGAATGAAAAAGCCCATCCTGGCTTCAGATACTATGAAGAGTGGCAGTCACTGACAAGGCTAGTACTGTTTGACTTTTGGTAACACTTTAGCATTAACCATTCTCCTCCAGGGTACCTTTGGCTGGTGAAGATTATTGAGCACTTACTGACTTTTTAGAAGTCCAAAGGTTTTCTTCCTTCATTACTGGGTCCAGAAATTCCCATCAAGTCACTATCCACTCTTGGAAGGAAATCTTCCTTTACATAACTGGGTCTCAGTTGGCCACTAGACTAAGATTTGGGGCTACTGAACTCTGAGTGACCCCTGCCAAATTTGGAGAAGGCATGGTGGGTGCATTTCTGGAGATGCCAACAGAGTTAGGAAGAAATATATTTCAGCTTTTCCAATTTTAAACCAAGTGGCCTTAGGCAAGCCACTTAACCTCTCTGGGCCTAAGTTGCCTCATCTATAAAATGGGTACAGTGATGTCTGTCATATAAAGTCACTGATGATCTTAAATAAAGTGAGGTCTGTAAAGCATTGGCCTGCATAGCAAGCATGCATTTGTTCCTGTCCTCCCAGAAGTGAGGAGTTCTACAGGACTTTGCACCCTGCAGTACTCAGGCAAAGCTCACCAGTAGGTTTCACTCCACAGGCCCATTAGGTGGCTGTTAGGGAGTCCTGCCCTACTCTGGTTGTTTACTTTTTTTATTATGAGCAATCTTAAGGGAGATGGCATGATATGGTAGCGGGAAGCTTGGTCAAAACAACCTTGATTCTAGCAGGTAGGTAAACAAGGAATAGTCCTTTGCAAAGTGCATTGCAAGGTTCTTGAGCACCTGGAGTAGTGAGTATTAAAAAGAGGTGACTTGGAATCCAGAAGCTTAAGGTCAACCAGGGCCACTTTGGGTCCTGGATATTAGTTATGAGTTTGGAAATCCCAGATTCTACTTTTCCCTCAATCCTCATCAGACCTTTTCGCAAGGAGAGGGGAAGACACGGTAACAGCTTTCATACTTTCCCACCTCCCCTTGCAGGAAAGACTTGGCTTTAGAAGCCAAGAGCCAGGCACCTGAGATGTCTTTGTTCATGACTCTGGCTCCTGGGGTCCGTAGGTGATTTTTGTGTCTTATGTTTTGTCTTTTGAGCGTTGTCTTCCATGAAAGCAAACTACTACCCCTGATGCGTGAGGGAAAGTCTGGGTGAGGGACATTGCTTATACAGTGACCGAATGCCTGCTCTGTGAGCACCAACTGTGTGTTGGGCACTGTCCAAGGCACTGTTTATCCACCATTTTCACTATTCTTGATGCCCTTATTGCTAAGGAAAAGAGTCCTGTGACCTTGAACTTCAAAGTTGGACTTTCTTGGGCACGCCTCTGTGCTACTCACTGTAACAGTTTCATGAATGATTTAGCCATGTTGGAGCCCCAGTTGGCTCACCTTGTGAGATGGGGATAATTAGAATGTCTACATTTCAAGGGTTGTTGAGATTAAATGAAATGATGAAGCACGTGGCACAGGGCTTGTTAAGGGCTTTGCAAATTTTTGGCATGATGATGATGATGATGAAATAGGGAGAACTCTAAAGGCGTCCCTAGCCGTTATCCTTGGCTTCACTGTGCTTGGAATTTTCCAATGGGGCAGCACAAAGGCCCTGGTGCTGGCAGAAGCCGAGAGACCTGACTTTATTTTTCACTTGCCTGGTGTCCTGGTACCAGTCACTTCCTTTTTCAACGTCTTCAGTTCTGGGGTCTGAGGGCTGAGTCCTGGTGTCTCTAGATCAGTGGCACAATGTCAGAATTGTTCCAAAGGACAGAAAGACCTCTCTTCTCCTAGGCCTCGCCCCGAACTTCTCTGGGTCTGTTCTGCCTGCTGAAGGTGCTAGGAGTAGAGCGAGAAAGGGGGTTTGGAGAAGCACCATTGAGGAAGAGCAGGGCCCTCCCTGCTAAGGAGCACCGCCTTGCTCTAGTTCCGTCCTCCCACCAGCCGGGTCTCCAGGTGCCTTCCTTTAATTAAAAGTAATTAGCCTTCCGCTACACTGGCCTTCATTTGCATGGATCTTTTCCTTGATGCAGCCTCGGTATCAGAACCAGCCAGAAGGTTAAGGGAGCGTCGTCGTGCCGCGTCCCGGAACTCCCAGGCAGCGCGCGCTCCCTGGTTCCCCGCGCCGCCGGGTGGGACTCTGAAGGCAGCAGCTGTCACAGGGCGGGGAGCTGTCAGGTTTCCAGCGCCTCTGTCGCGGCCCCGCCTAGCTCGGCCACCGGAGGGGGGAGAGGAGCTGGAAGCAGGCTTGTCCCCAGCCTCCCGCTGTGCAGAGCGGATTACCCGGGTTCTGTGCATCCTTAAAATCAGGGCGGGTCTACTGTTAGGTACCTGAATGGACGAGGAAAACAGGTGTTTTCTGATCACCTATGTGCTCCAGACACTGGACTGAGTTCCTGTAGTTATTTCAGGGAAGAACGCTCACTGCTCATGCCCAGAACTAACTCGCTAGCCAGAAGAAATTTGTATTGGAGATTTCACAAAGAACTATGATACTAGATAGAAGGTAGAAGGTGGTTAAAGGTTAAAGGGAAGGTGGTTTACACCACCTGTAATCCCAGCAATCTGGGAGGCTGAGGAAGGTGGATTGCTGGAGCTCAGGAGCTCTAGACCAGCCCGAGCAAGAATGAGATCTCGTCCCTAAAAGTAGCCAAGGGTTGTGGTTGTGGCAGGCACCTATGGTCCCAGCTGTTCCGGACACTGAGGCAAGAGGATCCCTTGAGCCCCTGAGCTTGAGTTTGCTGTGAACTATGACACCATCACTCTCTACCAAGGGTGACAAAATGAGACTCTGTATCAAAAACAAAACAAAACAAAATAAACAAAAAACTGCAGGGAAGTTTCACCCAATGGGGCACTGGCCCTCAGAGGAAAACAGAAGATAAACTGTCCATGCCAGGCCTGACATATTAGCTTTCTTTCTTTCTTCTTCTTCTTCTTCTTCTTCTTTTTTTTTTTTAATGAAGTCTGATGCTTAGGAAAATCAAGCAAGTTCACTAAGGTCAGATAGATGGTGACAGACAGGGCTGGGATTTAATCCTCAGCCAGCTCAGGAGGAGCTGGAAGCTGACGGTGGGGAGACCAGATTCCTTTCTTTCCAGGTGCTCCTGCTCTCACAGAAGCTCAAACACAGACCTGGGAGACCCCAGAGTTGCCTCTACTGCACCATCTGGTTTCCTCTGAAGATGTGAAGTTTTCTCTGAAAGCTGCCCCCAGCCTGCTCACTGCCACTCCAGTGCACCACTGGCCCCAGGAGAAGACCCAGCCCTCCAACTGTCCCAGGGTTTCAGGACCAAAAAGAGAAGCTCTGGCAGGGACCCCGATTCTTACAGACAAGGTGGGGGGGCTCCTTTATCGTTGCTTATGTTTTTATCCCTTTTCTCAGCTTGATTCAGGAGCCCCTGCTTTGCCCCAGATTCCCTGAGCTATTTCAGATCATTCTTTACTACGAGCCCCTCTTCCTTGGACGAAAAGACAGGCACTGTGGTTTAAGAGAGCAATTGTGCTTTAGCTCCATGCAGAGGGTGAAACAGCCAATATTCACTGCATGGAAGGACGAATGGGTCTTAGCCTGGGCCCAGAAGTGCGCCTAGACTCCCTTGTTAAAGACCGAGAAGGAAAGAAGGTATACAGAAATGTGGAAGGGATTTAGAGCCCCTTATTCACCCACTTACCCCCCACTAATTTCTGTAGTCTTCCAGTGTGTAGATGCCAGGACTCCGTGCCATCAGCCTCTCCTGTGATACTGTAAGGGAAGGAGGCAACATTCCCTCTCACTTTGCTCTGTGGAATTTCTGGAACTGGGAACCCAAGGGACATCCTTGTCTCTCTGGAGTCAGCCCAGAAAGACAGGCAAACACTCTTCTAGATCCAAGGTAGACCTAGATCTAGGTGTAGTGGCAGAGGAGGGCAGGAGAGGCTCAGGATTTATTTCAGAGGGGCATTTTTAGTTGCTCCTTGTCTTTCTTTGACAGCTGGTGAAGCACATGGAGGATGAAAGTCTCTCATTAGCACTTTCTCAGTTCACCCCTGGAGTGGTGTGAACTCTTTTTTTCCACAGCTTCTTTGCCTGGGTGCTCTCTGAGTTGGGAGGAGGTGGGGACATAGCTTGGAGTAATGGTAGCGGTAACTCCCCCAGCCACTTTTTAGTAATATTATCTCATATCATCCTTATGAACAATCGATGAGGTTAGTACTGATCTGTTTTACAGATGAGCAGAGCAAGGCTCTGTTGGGCTAAACAACATACCCCATGTCACTCAATGACTGAGCATTAGGGTCAGAACTTGGACTCAGGCCCTCTGATTCCAGAGACTAGGAGGTCTGGGGAACATAATCTGGAAGGGAACTGGAGTCTGGGCAAGACCCTTGGATTTGCCCAGGGAAGTAGAATTTTCTTGAATAGAACACTTGAAAGAACAAGGCAAGTATCTTGCTTGAAATGATACCTGATAGGCTAGATTGTAACAGTATCGATTCAAAGGCCCAATAGAGTTATTAGCAGACACTGGGCCATTCAGTAAACTTGCTGTCATCCAGAAAGCTGAGAGCATGACCTTGAGGGGATGGATCTTTAGGGAAGGTACAATTTGATGGAGGTGAGAGAGAGCTGGGCATGGGAAAATGGTGAGGATAAGGGTCTGAGCAGTGTGGAGGGATTCTGAAGGCTGCAAAGAGGGCATCCTTGGGGAGCTCTCTAAGGTCACATAGATGGTGACAGACAGGCACTGAGGCCGTACTGCCTTATTACCTCTGCATTCCCACTATCTTGCACAGCTCTGGCACATGTAGGTTCTCAATAAATACTGAGAAATAATAAGTACTGAGTGTTCAAAGAACTACTTGAGAAGACGACATGGGAGCAGGATAGCAGTCTGGAAGGTAGACTTTGCACAGGTGAATTCCATCTAGGATTGGATTTGTGTGAGAGAAGGAGTAGGGTGCAGTGCATGTAATCAGCATGGACTGATGCTCCAGTTTTCTCATAGTATCTTCTTGGCCTTGACAGAGGACATTTTCTAAAGAGTTAAAAAATGTTTAGTTGGGGTGGCACCTGTGGCTTAAAGGAGTAAGGCACTGGCCCCACATACCAGAGGTGGTGGGTTCAAACTTGGATTTAGCCAAAAATGGCAAAACAAAACAAACAAACAAAAAAATTCCTTCCCTTACTCAAATAAAAAAAAAAAATTAAAAAAAAATGTTTAGTTGATTTTTTTTTTTTTTTTTTTTGTGGAGACAGAGTGTCACTCTATCGCACTCGGTGGAGTGCTGTAGAGTCACAGCTCACAGCAACCTCCAGCTCTTGGGCTCAAGCGATTCTCTTGCCTCAGCCTCCCAGGTAGCTGGGACTACAGGCGCCCGCCACAGCGCCCAGCTAATTTTTCATGCAGTTCGGCCGGGGCCGGGTTTGAACCCGCAGCCCTCGGTATATGGGGTCGGCGCCCTACTTGCTGAGCCACAGGCGCCGCCCTGTTTAGTTGATTTTAATAGTAAATGTCTAATTGGGTTTGGCCTGGACTGGATTGTGACAAGCATGGTAAAGATGCTGGCTTGGTAGAATGCCCACAGCTTGTCTCTGACTGAGGTGAAAGGAAAGGTCTGGGCAGGTATAGAGACCCAAGGAATATTCACTGTATATGAGCACCAGCACAGACAGAATAACAGTAGTACCAAAGGTCTCTGGAAGTTGTATTCATTGAAACTCTTTAGTTGCAAAAAAGGCAACCAATTAGGGCCAACTAGGCAGAAATATAAAAGATGGGTTATTGAGATGTAGGGATGGGTTATGGAATCCAAGTTCCAGTATGCAGCTGAACTTTAGAAATGACCAGAAGCAGGGCACAGAGGCCATTGGGCTATCTGTCATTTCTTTTTTATTAATTTTTAATTAATTAATTTATTTATTTTGAGACAGAGCCTCAAGATGTGACCCTGGATAGAGTGCTGTGGCATCACAGCTCACAGCAACCTCCAATTCCTGGGTTCAAGTGAGTCTCCTGCCTCCGCCTCCCAAGTAGCTGGAACCACGGGTGACCGCCACAATGCCCAGACATTTTTTGGTTGCAGCTGTCATCGTTGTTTGGCGGGCCCTGGGCTGGATTCGAACCCGCCAGCTCAGGTGTACGTGGCTGGCGCCTTAGCCCATTGAGCCACAGGTGCTGAGCCAACTTTTATTTTTTTAATCAGAGCAATGGCTTCTCTTTCTGTAGCTTCAGGGAAGTTCTTTTTTCCACTATGCACAAGGCAGGTCCTGAAACTACCTATTAGATCACATGAAGAGAGTAACTATTCTCCTTTCATCAGAGAAAAGCCGCTTACCCCAACCTGTGTTGATTCACATCTTGGTCCAGTCAGCTGTCACTAGGGCTACTAAAAGTTCATCTTTATGCATGAAGATTTTAATTCTCAGAGAAAGGGAAGTCAAGATCTTTCCAGCTGCTTAGACACCTCAAAGATACTGAAGATGCTTTCTCAGAAGGCTTGAGAGTGTCCTAAACACCCATTTGTCATAATTTACCTGCCCCAGTGTGCTAGCGCTGACTACAAAGTTGGTGTACTATTAGATGGCATTAACAGTAGAAGGTGATATCCCCACACCCCATGTTCCTTTGAGTCACACCATGCTTGGGTTAGGTGCTACATTCTGAGCAGTATCTAAAAAGGAGACTAGGAATGACACAGAGGGGAGTAGTGATCATGAACACTTAGGATGAATTGAAAGGGCAGAGATTATTATGCTTGAAAAGGGAAGACTGAGGGTGAAATGAAAGTCCTCTTTAGGAAACTGGACAGTGGCTATGGGGAGAGAGAATCCATGTGCTTGGTGAGCAATGTGCAGACATTGTGGACAAGTAGGTTTTGGTTAAGTCTGAGCAACACGTTTGGGGCAGACATTGGCTGAGGAGGGAGTTGATGCCCTATAGTTAAGAGTCTTCAAGAGGAGGCTAGATATCTTTGATTCTCCAAAAATAAAAAGAGGAGGCTAGGTGCTTGGGGTGCTGGGCAGAGAGAGGACCTTTGGGATGGCAGGTCCCCAAATCTCATTGATCATACTATCACTTGGGAGAGTTTAAAACATCATGGATCCTTGAGCTGGGTAGAGGGAGAGGGTCCCCTGGTATCTAGAATTTTCCCTGGGTGATTCTAATGATCATCTGGATTTGGGAACCATTGAATCAGAAGACCCTTTTAGTAAACCTCCAAATTCTAAATTTTGATGAATTTAGCCATATAAAATGTGGTCCCTAGACC
Source organism: Arctocebus calabarensis (assembly GCA_963573935.1). NCBI lineage: Eukaryota > Metazoa > Chordata > Mammalia > Primates > Lorisidae > Arctocebus > Arctocebus calabarensis. The sequence goes on from CAUYON010075888.1 coordinate 26,813, forward strand.
AGTGGCATCATCAACATCATCTGGAAGTTTTTTTAAAATGCAAATTCTTCAGCTCCACCCAAGGCCTACTGATTCAGAAACTCTGGTGCTGGATTTTAACTATCTGTGTATTATGACAGATTCTGATGGCCGCTCAAATACAAAGTCCATTGATATCTATTACTAATAAATTACATTTATTAGTAATTCCATGTTTAGTTTTAGTCTATATATCAGAGTGGTCAGTTCCATTGCATTTATCACCCATTAAAGAATCCTGAAGACAAAGGATCCTTGCCTTCTCCTACTTGTGCCCTTGTGTAATTCTTCCTAACGTGTTATCAGAGTCAGTTTATATGACCACTAGAGTACAGCAGAGTGTTGGTATATCAATTTTGAAGTTGCATTGTGTAAGACAAAGCTTTTGTCCTGCTTCCTCTCAAATCACATGCCCTGGGGGAATCCAGCTGACATGTCATAGGGACACTCAGGTATCCCTGTGATGAGGAACAAAGGCCTGCTGCTGACAGTCATTAAAAATCCTAAGGCCTAACCTAGGCAGCACAGTGAGACCCCCATCTTGGCAAAAAAATTAAAAACTTAGCCGGATACATGACTGTGGTCCTAGCTACTTGGGGTGCTGAGGTGGGAGGATGGCTGGAGCCCAGGAATTTGAAGTTACAGTGAGCTGTGATCACACCACTGCATTCCAGCCTGGGCAACAGAGTCTCTGAAAAAAGACAAAAAGGAGCCCAAGGCCTCCAGTCAACAACTAGGACATCCTGGATCCTCTAGCTTACGCCATGCTTTTAGATGACCATAGGTCTGGAGTACAGCTTGTATGTAACCTCACTAGAGACCCAGCCAGGATCATCCAGCTGTGCGGCTCCTACATTTCTGACCTCTAGGAATAGATGCTGGTTATTTTAAGCTGCGAAGTTTGGGGAAATTTGTTACGTGATAGAAAACTAATACTAGACTTTAACTCTCCTGTCTGCTATGAGAAACTCTTCTCTTGGCTTTGTTTTGTTGGGAGACTGGCCAGATGTTTTCATGACTAGAGAAGAAAGAAGAATTTTTTCTTGTCTTTCTTTACCCTTAACTGACTTTTTTTTGAGCTTTAAATCTGCCTCTAGTACTGATACTGAGATCTGGTGAATAAGTACATGAATTCATTCTTGGCATTTCAGATGTGACTAGGATCAAATTTGCTGAGGGATCCTCCCAGAACCAGCCAGGAGACATCAGATGCTCTCCTTTTGATCCAGCAGAGGCTTTATCCTGGGAGAGGTCACATGGTCTTTTCTACAGACAAGTCAGAAAGAAAAGCCACTGTGGGGGTGGCAGTTGAAGTTGGTGAGACCCCACTTTCAGAGTAAAACAAGAGCAAAGGCCAATTAGGTCTTATTCCCTGTGGTTCATATGGGGTGTGCTTTACGTGTGGATGGATGATCTTTCCATTCCCATCTTGAAAGTCTTCAAAGAATCAGAGACTAGGACCAGCCCTGGTCCAACCTTGCACATTTGGCTTGTTACTTTCCTCCCAGTTCCTCTTTCTTCTCACAAGAAAAGAAGCTGCAGAGGAGGAAGTGCAGAGTTAGGGAGAAAGGCAGGAAGCATACTGCATCCTAAGGATAAAGGTGAGCCTATGAGAAGCTGGTCTGGGTCTGGAAAGGAGGTCTCAGCACTGAAAATTTCCCTGGAGGATTCCAAGATCATCTTCTGTGGTTTTCTTCCATTGCCTGGACTCTGTCTATAATTTAAGCAGGTGCCATCGGGTTGTGGAGTGTGTAGATTACAACCTGATACCTCCTGATTTCCCGGAGGTGTCTATATGAAGAGACAGGTTTAACCACCAGGCTTAAAACTGCTTCTTAACACAAGGTCACAAACACCAATTACTGAGAAAGGCTCATTCACCAGCAAGCATGATATAGAAGTTACTTATTGCTAATCCTCTCCTGGTCTTTGTTGCCTCTTTCAAGTGAAAGGGTTGAGGAAAGTGATTTCTAATGCTCAGCTCAGCATTTCTAGGGTTCCACAATATAACATAAAACAAAACATATTTTACCTATTTTTTATTTATGTTAGTTCCTTCACACTCATTCCCATCTTTTCTTTTCTTACAGTTACTTGAGCTGTGTCTCTTTTAACATCAACTATCACTCAAATCTCATTTCCTCCGCTTCTCTCCTCTTCCTTTAAGAAATGTCTCTGTCTCTTCACTTGTTCATTTTTTCTCTTTCGTTCCGGTCTATTGGGCACAAACTTCATGTGCTTTTTTGGATTCCCTCAACTGCCTCCATTCTCTCTATGTTGGTGCCCACACCATTCTATTCTGGGTTGTCCTTCCTCCTCCAGACTTGGTGATTTGGTGATTTGTGATGGAGACTAGAAAATCCAGGGGTCTAGGGCATTTACTTAATGCTGTGTGTAAATCCTGATTGGTGGCAAATAGGAGGCTGGAGGGGATGGTCAGATAAATTCCCTCCCCTGTCTGGTGGATACTTTGAGATAAGGCTCCTCCTTGCATATCTTACAGAGAAATCCAGCATGGCAAGCAACCATGTCTCATGAGCCACCGGCTATGTTTCTATGATGGTTAATTTTATGTGTCAACTTGACTAGACCATGGAGTGCCCAGCTATCTGGCTAAACATTATTTCTAGTGTGTCTGGTATGCTTCTGGATGAATTAAGCATTTGAATGAGGTAGATTGCCCTCTCCAATGTGAAAGTTCTAGTCTACTGAAGGCCTGAAAAAGACAGAGGAAGGGAGAATTGGCTCTCTGCCTGACTCTTTTAACTGGGACTTTAGACTTCTGCCCTTACATCAAGACTTACACCCTTGGCACTCCTGGTCCTCAGGCCTTTGGACTTGGACTATAATTACACCACTGGCTTTCCTGGTTCTCCAGGTAGCAGTTGACAGATTGCAGGAATTCCCAGCCTCCATAATCACACGAACCAACTCCTTATAATAAATCTCTCTCTGTCTTGCTCAGTATATTTTTATAATATCTGTATTGTTATATTTATCTATCTATATAGCATATAGATCTATACATAAGTGATGTATCTATATATCTGTATGTGTACCTATATCATCTCTCTCTATATGTTGTTGTATTGGTCCTGTTTTCCTAGAAAACCCCCATACAGTGTCTTCACATTACATGTTTCATCACAGGGCTTTGTATGTTTCCTTGCCTTGCTTCTATTTACTCCTTACCCTCACTGTCCTGGACTGGAAGTTAGCAGTTCGATCTTTGCCTTATGCTCTGCTTTCCATAGGATCAGGCTAAGACACCTGGCCTCAGATGACAAAGTGTCCTCCACCTGTTTAGGACAATTATGTTGTTATCCTTTCCATCCCTTTCTGCCTCCTCTACATTTTGTTAATCATTCTTCTATTGTTTTGAAATGTCAACTTCTGTCTCTCTCAATGGATTCTTCTCTCTTAGTCTGTAAACATGCTCAAGTATATCCACAAAAAGCTAACATTCTCTCTGGTAAAGTGTTTTAATTTCATCTCTCCATGAACAAATTTCTTATAAAGTTATACTTACTGCCTGTAATAGATTCCTAGGGGTGGCATAGCAAAGTCTCACAGATGAGATCATTTAAGACAACAGAAATTTATTTTCTCACAGTTTTGGATACCTGAAGCACACAACCAAGATGCTGGCAGGGCCTTGCTCCCTCTGAAGGTTCTAGGGGAGGATAGTTCTTTACCTCTTCCAGCTTCTGGTAGGCCCAGGATTTCCTTGACTTTTGGCAGCAGAACTCCAGTCTCTACCTCCATCTTCACTTAGGCAGGTTTCCTCTGTGTGTCTGTCTTCAAATGGCATCCTTATCCAGATCATACTGGATTAAGGACCCATCCCAATGACCTCATGTTAACTTGATTACATCTGCAAAGACCTTATTTCCACATAAGAACACATTCCTCAAGTACTGGGATGAGGACTTCAACATGTCTCTTTGGGAGACACAGTTTAACTCATATGACTGCTTAAATGCCCTTGTTGTTCTGACTTCTTGTAATCAGGTTTCTTTCACATCTTCCTCTTCATGTGGCTCCCTTGAAGGTCATCAATGCCAAATTCTGTGGCTTTTTTTCAGTCCCTATCCTGTGAGTGTCCAGCTGTATTTGTTATGGTCACCTCCTCACCTCTTTTCTACTAATCAGATGCAGGTCACTGTGCACACCCGTGGCTCTTCCTGTCCTCCAGATGACTCCATGTGTCCCTGCTTCTCTGACTTTTCCTTCTCCCCTCATCTTCAATTCTTGATGCATTTTAATGTTGGGGCCCTGGTCACATTCTCTTCTTTCAACACACTCTCCTGTTGCCTCCTCCTGACCTTCATGCATCAGTGCTCTCTTCTCAGCAGGGAACAGATATATCTCTCTGAATTGACTATCTCCTGAGCTCAGGACGAGCATTGCCACAAAGAGCTCAAAGATAATACCATGTATTTCTCAATCACAATACCTCCTCTATACTTACATATGCACACACATACACAAACACACACACACCATCTAGCTATTTTTTATTTTTCTTATATTCATGTCAGTCTTTCTTTGGGAAACCGTTCTGAGACTTCTAGAAATACTTGAAGTACTTTGAATGTGGACAGGCTCCTAGAGGACTGGGTGAGGTCAATCCAGTGAAACATGGCCCATTGCTGTAATTGTGACCTGCTCTTTTTTCTCTCTGGAGAGTAAGTCTCAGTTTGTTGCCCTCAGTAGAGTGCCATGGCATCATAGCTCACAACAACCTCAAACTCTTGGGTACAAGTGATCTTCTGTAATAGCTGGGATTATAGGACCTGCCACAATGCCTGGCTAATGACTTGCTCTTTAGACTCAGCCTAGCAAGTCCTAGGGAAGTTTGATCTACACCTGACTTTGCATCTGAGACCCTCAAAGCAACACTAGCAAAAGCATATGTAGGCAGACAACTTGGGGTACTAGTGCTACCAAGTACATGTTTGTGTCCCTCTCAAATTCATATTTTAGAACCTTAACTACCAGTGGAATGGTATTTGGAGATAGAGCCTTTAAAAGTAGTTACGAGGGTGGAGCTTGCCTCCTCTCCTTCTCCTTCTGTCTCTCTCTCTTTCTCTGTGTTTTTTTCACATGGCGACACAGCAAGAACATGGTCATTAACAAGCCAAGAAGAGGGCCTTCACCAAACATCTGCCCATGCTGGTACAGTCCAAAGTGTGCAGAATAAATGGTTGTTGTTGAGCTGCCCAGTCTGTGGTATTTTTGCCATAGTAGCCTAAAGTAACTTAGTTAATTAGATAACTCTAGTCCAGGTTTTAGACTAACTGAGGCCCAGAAGTATTCTTGAACACTTTTTCTCTTTTGTGCCATTTGGAATATGTGATTTTTACATGAATTCTGCATTCTTTTCAGAGTAGAGAACTCCATACACAGCCAGCTTGCTGTAAATATGACTGAACGGTGAAATTTGCCTGGGTGCTTATCTCAGTGACAAAAGCCAGTACACTTGCAGCTGGTGCTGCTTCTCTATGACTCAGCCCCCAGCACCTTCATTTCCCTGCACAGCCAGATGGCAGAATAAGGGCGATGTTTAGGATTCCAAGCTGGAGTGGACTTAGAGATATATCTATTCCCTTCATTTCATCTATAAAGGGGCAGATATTTTGAGATATTAAGGGACATCCTTTTGGTCCCCTAGTTCTTACCTGACACTCGCCTTTATTTGCCTTCTCTTTACACTTGGTAGCATCATGCTCAGATGGCCATTCCTGGGATGGGCGGAGAGGCTGCGTTCCAACCCCCTGCCCTTAGTGTGTTGGGGGGAGGTTGCAGTCCCACTGTGTATTTCCATTCTGCAACATCCACCTGTAGCTTTGTAGAAATGCGACCCAAGAGCAGAGTGTCTCAAGGTACCTTTGGGGAGATCGCTCTGGATGGATTTTCAGGGCCTGGAGGGCTCAGCCGAGGGAGGAGGGACATGGGTGTTCAGGAATGGGCATGTGTGGGGAAACACAAGCTTTTGGGTGTCTCCTGTATTCATACATGACACAAGTATTCACAACGGTTCTTGAGGACTCTGCTTGGGCTCATAAGGTCCACACCTTCCTGGATAGTTGAACATTGGTGTCAGTCATGCATTCAATAGCTCTTCATTAGATGCCTGCCTCTGTGCCTTGTTTTGTTGTAGCAGCTTTCACATAGCCCAAGTGTGTAGAATATATGTCATCTGATATTTTATTTAAACATATGTGTTGGGGGAAGTGGAGTGGGTACCAGATGTGTCTACGGTCTAGGCTAGACATAGGGAGTGGGTACCTCTGGGGCATGCTATGTGGTCTGGGGAGGCCTTTGGACTCTACGCTGTTGGTTTGCTGAGCCCAGGTGAGGTTCAGATAAAGAAGAGGCAGGCTGCGGGCATCACACACAAAGAGACCAGAGACTCCTGTATACCCGATATCCAGGTCTCACCTGTTAGAAGAAACCTCTCAGCCCTCGGTGACCTTGTCCTCCAACACAATACTTAACTGCGTACAGACTTGTTCGGCAATTGTCACATAGGCTTTGGCCTCAATGGGACATTACAGCTATAAGAGGAGGAAATAGAGACTTAAATGTGGCCTAGCAGAGCCAGGATGCATACCCAGGCAGCACACCAAGGCCACACAAGATCACCTTCTCCCTGTGGCTGCCTCCTGCCCCCATGTAGGACAGCAGTACCCAGCAGCTGCGTGCACCCCACCTTTTCCTCTAGATCTATGCTAGGAATTGAAGTAAGCAGTGAAACCATTTGCTTGTGGGCCTATTATGTGCCAGGAACCTGCCAAACAGTAATGCAGGATGCTCTCAACAGCTTTGAGAGGTAGGTGCTGATTTCCTGATGCTGCAGCTGAGAAGCTTTGGTATAGCCATAGAGTGGTTAAATAGCGTCCTTAAAATCACCCAGGATGTGCTGTGCTGTGGGGAAGCAGGACACTGAGCCAGAGCACCAGCAGCACAGGCCATCTCCACAGCCCCAAGGAGAGGGGAAGGGAGGGGCTCCTCCCACTGCCAGGCTGGGCTGCAATGGGCTCTGTCCCAGCTTACCTGGGCAGGCGAGTGGAGACTGCACGGCTGGTGAGTGATACATGGAGAGCGTCGCCTCCTGCCTGACAGGCAGAAGATAAACAGCTCCCTGTTAAATCTCACTTAATGCTGATATTTATAAATTTATTCAGCTTGTGTTTACTGAATCGAGAGAATGCCTAATAACATAATGTGCTTCATCTCACATGTTCCTACTAATGAGAATGCAAGTATGCTTAATTTTTTTTTTTTAATATTTCATTTGCTTTCTACTCACTCCATCCTGTCCTGTTGCTGTTGACTTGGGTTTTAATTTGTTACTAAACCCTGGAAAGTCTGGGTCCCTTGGGTGTTAGTGAAGAGAGGGCCAGAGTGGGTTGGGGCAGTAGTTGGACCAAGGCCCACAAACCAAGCCCTGCAGCCTGGGTGGTGTTCACCAGGCAGCAGGAGCCCAGAGGCAGGGCAGGAAGAGATGGCAAAGTCATGAGCAGAGCTCGGGGGGTGCTTGGAGATGTAATTTGGCAGAGGGATGAGGGTGAGGTGAACTGGGGTGGTCTGAACTGGCTCCCTCAAGGGAGCCTGGGTGTAAGCTTGCCTGGCCCAGAGGCTGTGGATGATGAGACAGGGGAGGGAGGACACCAGGTTGAAAGCCAGAATTGGGGTGGTGGGTGTGGGCACTGGAGCTCGGGAGGACCAGCAGGGGCCACACAGGGAGGGGAGAGCAGGGGGATACGAAGTCTAATTCAGGAAGCAAAAATAGGATCTGGGATGAGATGAGGCCATGGGGAATGGTGATCGGACCCAGGCCTGCTACGTTCCCCACCAGCTACGCTCTGTTCTCCCAGGTCCCCACTGAACCCTCATGTTCTGTATTCATCTAGCACTGGTTTCTTTTTTTGACATTTTCTTTTTCTTCTCTCCTCTAAGCAACCATATCTTGAAACTGAAACATTCATTTTTTTTTTTTCTTTTTTATAGAGACAGAGTCTCACTTTATCGCCCTCGGTAGAGAGCTGTGGCATCACACAGCTCCCAGTAACCTCCAACTCCTGGGCTTAGGCGATTCTCTTGCCTCTGCTTCCCGAGTAGCTGGGACTACAGGTGCCCGCCACAACACTTGGCTATTTTTTTTTTGTTTTGCAGTTTGGCCAGGGCTGGTATATGGGGCTGGGGCTCTACTCACTGAGCCACAGGCGCTGCAAGAAACATTCTTTATAGATCTAAAAAATATATAATCTTACATATTAAAGTTGAGTAGAATAATTCTTACTTTCCTGTCAAAAACTTTTACACACCCAAACTTATTTATGGATAAGCTATAAATGCTTTTCTTATCTAATAATTCAACTGATTGTGCCCTCATGCCTGTGGCCCCATCCTGGTGCACTGGCTGGAGGAGAGGCCATGATTCTGGCCCTAAGTGCTTGGACCAGCCACTGGCATCCTTAGGCCTCAGGACCTGAAGCTTTGTCCCTTTTAGCCCTTTGTGTCCTAGGTGTCTTCTGGTTGAACAGGAGGATGCCCTGGCCACTCAAGGGCAGTGCTATCTGCTTTTATCTGGTTTGAGAGGCAAGACAGGCCCTGTCTTCCTTGGGGCCTGGCATCTTAGAGCAGGGGTTTATGTCTTTTGACTTTATCCAAGAGGCTGGGACTGGCCTGGGAACCCAGGGAGCCTGGAAAGTCCGGGGGCAAGGATGGAAACTCCAGCTGGACACTGGAGACCCAGTTATTCCCAAGGGCAGGGAGTGGACAAGGTACCAAGTTCTAGTTCTACCCATCACTGGGTTTGTGCTCTTGACAGAGTCCTCTCCCTGTCTGGACATCAGTTTTCCTGTTAAAAGTGGGTTGTCATGAAGTAACTAATCTCTGCAGCCCTATCCGTGGCCACCTGCCCACACTGGCCTAAACCATGGTGTCCTTGCCAACAACACCCAGACCTGGTCCATTTAGTTTGCCTCTCTGAGGACAGGGACATTGGCTTGAGTGGCAGACACCTATTTACGGAGTGAGTTAAGAAGTGCAGCCCTGGCCACCTGCTCCTGTTTCCTGTCCCCCAGATCTAGGCCTCCTCACAGGCAGCCCACATCCCCATCCAGGCTGGCACCTCTGAGGTCAGCACAGTTGGCCCTCCCAGGTTCCGCTCAGAGCAGCAAGAACTTCCTCTAAACCCCCTCATGCCTCCCTCCAGGCAGCACGGCTCTGTTTGGGGTTCCTTCAGAGGGAGTGGAGAGGGACGGGGCTCATCCCTTTCCTTTGTGCTGCCTCTCCCTCCCACTTCCGCTCCCCTGGCTGCTCCGCTGACCTTTCACCCCTCCCTTGGATGTCCCTCAAAGGCAGCTCCTGTGGTTAATAACTTCGGCTGGCAGCCGCACACAAAGCCAGGGCCGGAAACCATTGTCCTGGGGACAATGGCTAAGCAGCCCAATAATGAGGCGGCCACAGTGTTGTCTGACATCCTACGTTGCCCGGGCAAAGGAGGAGGGGCCGTGGGGGCGCCATGCCCTCGCCTCCTGGAGCTGAATTATTCCCCTCGCACATGGTGGCTCCTCTTTCTGAGGAGGCACCAGGCACCTGTGCCTGCCAATGGTTGTATTTCCCTGTGATTGCGGGCTGGATGGATGTCACCTTAAGACACCCTCCCCCTCAACACACACCACTATTTGGCTAGTTTTTTTTTCTGCTTCCATGTCCTGGGGAATATGAGCCAGACTACCACAGAGTATGGCAATTGATCAGTTCCGGCAAATCGATAAGGAAGGGGAGGGAGTTCTCAGCCTGATGTCTGATGGGTAGCATATGGCATCAGGAAAGAGCATGTGCTCTGGAACCAGCAGGTGTGGGTTCTAGGTCTCACCTCTACCTTCCTAGCTGTGTGACCTTGGGGAAGCAGCTTAACCTCTCTGAGTATGTTTTCATCTAGGAAAACAGGGGTGGGATGGCAGGTAGAGGAGGTCTCTTAAAGTAACCTCAGAAGTAGCCATGACCTTACCACTCTTGTGGGTGACTGGGACCCTCTTAATTGTGGAAGTGGCCCTCCCTTAGTAATAATTGCACTTTTCCTTATGCAGGTCCGTGCCTTGTATTCTAAACCATAACAAAAATTCCAAGTGACATAGTGTGCTGTGTGCCATTCCTCTGCCTCTTTGCCTTCTGCCCTCTGCCCTGTGCTGGGCACTGAGGGAGATCCCAAGGAAGCAGCAAGCATTGATGCACAAGGGTCTCAGGCAGTTCTCAGCCCTGCTGTCTGCTAGAATTACCTGGGGGAGGTTTAAAAAATACCCTGATTTTTTTTTTTTTTTTTTTTTTGAGACAGAGCCTCAAGCTGTCACCCTGGATAGAGTGCCATAGCATCACAGCTCACAGCAACTTCCAATTCCTGGGCTCAAGCGAGTCTCCTGCCTCTGCCTCCCTAGTAGTTGAGACTACAGGTGCCCGCCACAACACCTGGTCAGTTTTTGGTTGCAGTCGTCATTGTTGTTTGGCGGGCCTGGGCTGGATTCGAACCTGTCAGCTCAGGTGTACGTGGCTGGCGCCTTAGCCTGTTGAGCCACAGGCGCCGAGCCCAGAAATTTTGATCTAATTGGTATGGGCTATGGCATTGGAAGTCTGAGTGTGAGTGACAGGTGGGAATATTTTAACACACAGGCAAAGAAACATAGATTTTTAGCTTTAGAAAATATGCCAAGTCACATTTATACCTGAGCACAGCCTTTCTCTTGGGGAAGAAATACAGTATATTTTAAGACTATATATTGGATATAGTATTCTTTATTGCAGCTTTGCTGTAAGAAAATGACTTAGGTTTAGGGATAGTTTTCTTTTTAAATCAACTTTCTTAAGGTGTAATCTGAATATATTACAATGCCCCCATTGAAAGAGTACAGTTCATGAATTTTTTTTTTTTTTTGAGACAGAGCCTCAAGCTGTCACCCTGGATAGAGTGCTGTGGCATCACAGCTCACAGCAACCTCCGATTCCTGGGCTCAAGCAAGTCTCTTGCCTCCGCCTCCCAAGTAACTGGGACTACAGGTGCCCACCACAACACAAGGCCATTTTTGGTTGCAGCCGTCATTGTTGTTTGGCAGGCCCAGGCTGGATTTGAACCCTCCAGCTCAGGTGTATGTGGCTGGCTCCTTAGCCCGTTGAGCCACAGGCGCCGAGCCCAGTTCATGAATTTTGACAAATACATACATCTATGTAATAACCACTAACCCAGAGAAGACGTAGAATAATTCGCCACCTCGGGAAGTTCCCTCACGAAGCATGGGATTTTCAAAGCTCCCTAGGTGACTTTGTGATGCAGCAGTTTCTGAGCACCACGGAGGCCCAACATTCCTGTTCTGACAATCCCTGCTTTGGACTCTCGGAGAGGTCATCTAGACCAGCACTTCTCACACTTCACCACACATGGCCTGGGGATCTGGTAAGATGTCTTTTCAGTCCCAGGGGAGGCCTGGGACCCTGCATTCCTGACACTTTGAAGCTGTACCCCAGTGCCTCATTTTGCAGATGAGGTAACTGAAGCTCAAAGCGTTGATGTAGGAGAATTGCAAATCTTGGTTTTGAAGGTCCTGGACTAATGACAAGCATACCTCTTGCCCTTCAATCTTTCTGTTTTTCCTTTCCACGTTAACCCTGAATCCCAAATGCAAGACCTGGCCATGCTAATCTCTTTCTCTGCTTTTTCTCAACTTTTTCTCATCTGCTGCTTCCAGCCCCTCCCACCTGCCTTGTACTGACCTGAGTCATCCTCCTGGGGAATGGCCACCTTCTCTACCTGTTTCTGAATTAGCAGCTACCTTTTCCCTATCAACGCCTCCCTTTCCCAGCCCATTCCTCTCCTCAATTTAATTCTAAAAGCAAATGTTTATGAGGCGATAGCACTGGGCCAGGCCTGGCCCTCTGCCCAGGAGGAAGGCAAACCAGAAGCTGTGATTAACTTAGCCGAGAGGGCAATTAAACAATAAGATATACCAGGGAAGATCACCCAGCTCACTTCTCTCGTTGCACAGACAATGTCTCGGAGGAGCCATCCATTCCTGCTCCCAGAGAAGAGGCTCACATAGAGTAGATTTGACAAAGGATTTTGAACAAAGAGTAGAAGGAGCTATGAGAAGACAAGGCAGGTGCCTTGGCTGAGGGCCACGGGAAGAGGCTGCCAACAGACCTTACTGGTGGAACAGGGGAGGTGACAGTTCAGAATCTTCATCTACATCTGGTCTGAGCATCCTATGTGGGATATGACATTTGGGAACATTAAAGAGTGTGTGTCTGGGATGATTTGGGGACTAGGTCCCATAGGTACTGGGACCTGGGAATGTTTGATCTAAGGAAGAGAAGCTGGGGGGCCTGGAGACCTGCAGGCTATGTTTAAGTGTTAGAAATGCAATCACATGGAAGGTATAATTAGCACTGTGGAATTTACAGAGAGGCTAGTTTCATCTCACTCTAAGGAAGCTGTAGGTTCCAATACTCCTGTTTCCCTTGGAAATAGATTGAACCACTTCAGGAGGAAGGGATTTCAGTGCCTGACTGCAGACACCTGAAGCTGGGTGAGGACAGAAACATCAGGCCTCGGAGTTTCCACTCCCTGAGCAACTAAGGGAAGCCAGTCATCATGGTGGCCTCATGCTCATCTTCACATCTGAAGTGCAGCCCTCACAGCAATTTCCCCTGTGGCCCTTTGGCCACCTGACATGTTTTCGTTTGCCTCCCAGAGAAGTAGGTACCTCATTTGTGTCACAGAATAGATCCACCTCCAGAATTTAATGGATACTGGCAAGAAAACAGACTAATGCATAGATTTAGGAGAAAAGGAAGCAGCAGGTTCTATTAATATTAGATTATATCTAAGGGGTTTTAGGTACCTAAAAATTAAGTGTGAAATTTGAGTAAGATGTTAGTGTTGAAGGTATAGAAATGGGAATTAACAGAGTGAGACTGATCTAGGGAGACTGTGTGGCTCCACATTACTGTGGATTGACTGTCTTGTGGAGTTTTGGGGAGGATCAAATGTGAATGGAATTTGGCCATGAGCAGCCCAGGGAGTGGGTGTCAGCCCTGCCTTGGCCAGCTGTGTGTCCTTGGGTATATCAAGGGTAAATTTCCTCTTTTGCATAATAGTGAGATTGTCCTCAAGATATTTAAGGTTGCTCCCAGCTTTGACATCTGGAATTTAAATTCTAAGGTTTCATGGATTCAATCCAAAATTCCTATCCAGCAGCAGACATCAGGGCTGAGCTGGACCACCTCAGGGTAGTAGTAGGGTCAGGGTCCATCAGGGCCAGCCATGGTTACACTGGGAGGAAGACAAGGAAGGGGGCAGAGGGGAATAAGTATAATTCTAGGTAGGTAAATAAAAATTGGACTGTCCTCAGTTCCCACAGTGAAGCATTGCAGAAGCTGCACCTGTCTGCCAATTGTCTGCCAATCAGACTGAGGACATCTCATAGGACCTCACAGGGGTTGCCTGGTCCATGTTCCACGAAGCAGGAACAACTGTTGGCTAATTACGCAGGTGAGGAGTGCAGCTGCCTCTGGAGTTAACTCACAAGGAGCTGCAACTTTCGCAGTTAGCTCTCTGCCAAAGGTGGGGGACTGGCTCTTCTGAAGTGATAGGTGTACCTAAATTCGGTTCCCTCAACCACTCTCAGGCTTCTTCTCCCTCAGCTACCCCACACATGACACTTGTTCTCTGCTGGGAGAGAAGAGCCTGTTGAACAGAGAAGGAAGTGGCAAGCAGTGTGGTCCCCAGCACTTGAGCACCTTGCTCTAGCCATGCGATTCATGCCTCCAGCTCAGATCTTCGCCTTAAAAGAAAGTCTGGTCTGCATTATGAGAGCTTTCTCAGGAGACAGTGAATAGCTGGAGATCAATGGGTCTGAAGGATGCTGGGCTGCAGCCTTTAAGACAGAGAAGCCAGGATGCCAAATACCCCTTTCTCTCCGAGATCCCAAGGCACTGTATTCTGCCCAGGATGGCCTCAGAATACATGTCCCCAGCACCTGTGTCAGTGGAGTTGCCATGCACAATAAACCCTTGATCATCTCTAGACTAGAGGGCTAAACCCAACACTAGGAAATGGTTGGGGTTTATACATACACATCTGACACACTTCGCTTTGCAACCACACAGAATCATCTCTGCTGGCCATTAGGAGTGGCCGGGATAATACAAAATGTCTAAAGGCCCTATTATCACAATAACCGCATGAAAGTAAATTCTCAAACAGTTCCTAAGTTACTTGCTATCACCTTTCTGCCTAACTTGCCAAAAGTGCAATTTGAAATTATGTGGGGATTCACAATTTTGGTCAACAATCAACTAAACTGTATGTAGTAGGCATGTATTAAGCACTTTTGAATGAATAAATGAAATGAAAGCTCTGCCAGTCTTTCCCTGCATCCCCAGTGCTCTGCGTTTTTTCTGAAACCTTCCCATAACTTCACAAATGTTTCTTGAGTAAAAGCAATCTTTCTATAAGCTGTGACATGTTAGCGATGAGGTTTTGCTGGGGGAACATTCTCTGTGCCTGCAAACCAAGGACCCAGCTACTTTTTCTGGGAAACACACTTCTTTCAGAGGGGGGCTTTTCAAGAAAAGGGCACCATCCCCCATGGGTGACAGCTACAGCTGTTATCCCTTCCTGCTGCCCCATGTGCCAAGGGGCATGGGTGTGAGGCGGCAGGGCCCTGCATGGGTGGAATTGTTGGCTATTAACTTTGTAAAATGACTTTGTGAACAACTGTGGCCTATTTGGCTTTGGTGTATATTCACTCACCTCTTTTCTGGTATGTCTTTCTTCCTAATTGTGTTTGCCCTGACTTATTCTAAGGCTTGAAGGTGGGTTCTGAGGTTCTCTATAGGGTCAATAATTGGAGGTGTTGTGAGGTTTGATATAAATGCATGACTGGGCAGCACGTGGGAACCAGCTACATTAGGGCATGCTCAGACTTACCTGGCAAGGGCTGGCGTGTAGGTAGGCAATATTCATGTGACCTCCTGGAAAGAGTCCAGTGCTGGTTCATTGTTGTCCAGGAGGATCAGGGATTCTAGGTGATCCTGGATTTGCTGGTAGTCCTCTCCCTTCCTTTCCTGCTATCCCTGACCTGTGACTAGGCTGCAAGGACATCACCCCTCTGGGGTGTGGGGGGGTAGTGGAGCCAGGAGTTTGGTGAGGGGTGCAGTGGAGGGGTAGGATCACTTTCTCTAGAAGTCACCAGGCATCATAGAATTCCAAGTGCCTGAGACAGAAGGGGCATTAAGGAGTGTCCTGTTCAACTTCTCATTCAATAAAGAGAAAACCAGACCCAGAGAGGAGAAGTGGCTTATGAAGTTAACAGAGATCATTTTTGAGAAAACTGGGACTGCAATTCAGGTCTCCTGACACTCAATCCCCCAGCATCGTAGAGTCCCATGCTGCTCCAGGTGGGCCATGTAGGTTTATTTGTGGGTCCCTTTAGAGCACCAACAGTCTCAAGGCAGGCCTGGAAAATTGAGAAGCTGGTGGCCTTGGACCTGATTCAGGTTTCTGGGTAACAGCCCTTTTAGTTCCTTCCACCTTTTCTAGTCTCCACATTTCCATCGAACTGGAAGATGTGCATGTCAAAATGGTTTTTAAAATACTTATCACATCATTTAACCCTAAAATGAATTTTGGAGGAGAGTCATTATTTCCATTTTGTAGGTAAGAGAACTAAGTCCACTCAGAGATGGAAAGTCTCTTATTCAAAGTCATAAAGAGTAAGTGGCTGGTGGGGAGGACAATACTGCCTGGGTCCTTGGACTTCTCTTGAATGCTGTCCACCTGGGCACTCTGGTGCTTGGTTAGTCACATGAGACAGCCTGTGTGAATGGGTCAGGGAAAGCTTTACAATGGGGGAGGGGACTATAGATAATAATATGTTTTAAACTATAAGATATGATCATATTTGACCTTTTAATCCTGCTTCTTTCTGAGAGTTGTAGAGTTCAAAGGATATATTGAATTCCTAAAGGCTAATAGGGATTTCATCTTGTGCACTGAAAATAAGAGTCTTTTTGTCTTACTAACTTGGGTGTGAGCCCAGCTTTCTTACTTAAAAAGCTGTGTGACCTAGGGAAAGTTACTTAACTTCTCTGAGCCTCTGTTTCTTCATAGGGAGGTGAACATGCAGGACATTTACTGTAAAGTGGGTTTAGGGCAGCAACTATGGGGAAGAGAAAGAAGCAGGGTTGGGCAGAGGAAGAAGCTGAACTATAATGGAGTTTAAGCAGCACTCTGAAGCTGGGAAGCTCTGCAGGGTTGTCTTGACTTGGGGCATTAGGGCCAGGTCTTTAAATCCCCCCACTGACCACTCACTGGGTGCGAGGCTTGACCTTGTGTGAGTTAATTCTCTTTTGCTGAGGGTAGTTCCTGAGAGGATTGAGAGTTGGGAAATGAGTCCTTTAATCTTGGAGGAGGACAGTGCCCACTATAGTACTTTGCACTGTTGTTTTAGGCTTAAGTTAAATGATTGAAATGCACATACAGTAAAAATATTTGGGCAGGGAACATGCCCAGTGGATATTGGGTCCCTTCTCCTTCCCGCTTCTCCCTCCACCTGTTATTCTTGGGGAAGAACTTCTGCTTGGTATGTCAGCTGAATCTGTAGGGGGTACAAGTCACAGACTTCACAGAGCTCAGAGGAACAACCTGCCATACCTCCCAGAGAACCTGCTCTCATTCAACAACCTATAACCTGGCCATTTTTGCTGTAGCGGCATGGGAGGGCATGTGTGTGTGTGTGTGTGTGTGTATCTTGGTGTCTCTGCCAAATCACCTAGAAAGTTTTCAGGACAGGCATCGTGTCTAATGTTTGTTTCTTCTTTCCCAAACAGTAACTTGGCCTAGTGTGGCAGGTCACAGTGGAAGTTTGCTAATAGGATTTAAACTAACCATATGGGAGAGATTGTTCTACTGTGTGGAGGGGGCTGAGGTTGAGCACTTGTACCAGGTGCTCTATACACGATCTTCTGTAATCCTGAGAGCCCTGGATGGTAGCAACTGCTCCTATCTGTCTTACACAGACTAGGGACCTGTGGCTCAGAGCAGTCAAGTCACAATGCCAAGCTGGCCCAGCTGATAAGTGACAGAACTGGGTGGGACCCTCTACCCAGGAGTCTGACTTGGGCCAGCCCTGTGCTCCAATGCCTAGATCGAGAAAAAGAAGGTAGACTTGAGCATCCTGTGGAAGAAGCGAAGGCAGAATTATGAAGCTGAAATGGCTTGCCAGGTCGCAAAGGGATCAGCGGGGATGGCAATCCCTTTTGTTCTTCCTAAAGAGGGCTTGGGATTGGTGCAGAGAAGACTCTGATTGGAAGGAGGTAAAAGGTGTTAAAATGAATTTGAGAAGAAGGTTGTGGATCTTCCCCAGAGACTAGGGGAAGGACACTGCAGCCATCAGTGGCAATAATCAGTGGTTCACTGCTCTTCAGAAACCAGGGTGGGCTGATAAAATATCTGCCAGGGTCAGCCCAGCTGTCCTACGTCAGGAAGACCTGCTTTTGGAGAACATGAGTTTGTGGGCTGAGAAAGCTGAGGATGACAGGTTATTTAGTCTTCTTAAATTCCTTCATCCCTCTAAGGAAGGTTTTAACAACTGTCTCTGCCTGATGCATTGAAAATTGGACTTGGTCCCTTTCTAAATCATCGCAGAGCTTCACCTACAACATGAAGCCTAGTTGTGTGTGCCTGCATGCTCTGCAATTGGCTGTTCCTTTTCTCTACTTTGGTGACCTAGTTGTCCTGAAATCCATGACATGCCTGAGCAGGTGTGCAACGTGGAGCCCAACCTTCTCCATGGTCCCCATCCCAAGTCCCGAGTCTTTGGCTGGAAATGCCTGCTCTGTACTCTTCCCCTTTTCCTTGACTTTCCAGTCCCAAGCTGATGGCGCTACCCTTTACGTCTTATGCCTTCAACTAGACCTTGGTTGTTTTTCTTTAGGACTCACCTTAGTTTCCCTTCTGAATGCATCTCACACTTGCACTTTGTCTATTCTAGATTCCGCATAAAGAACCCTTGTCAGCTCTCAGGAATGAGAGTAGACCAGAGGGAGGCACAGGAGCTTAGAGCAAAGAGGGTTGCCAGAAATGTTTGGATCTCAGCTCCCTGGCCCAGCCTCTACCAACTACCTTGAGTCTCCTCAGTTGTAAGGGGGACAGTTATTGCTGCCTTACAGGTTGTTTGGCAGTGCTTGCAAAGGGTGTGACAAAGACTTTGGAGAGGCTTCATGAAAGATGCTGTTGCTGCTATCTATGATGCTAGCTCCCACTCCCTTCAGGGCTCCATGGTGAGAGAGGGGAAGCCCAGCCTTGTGGGAGAGAGACAGGCAGAGGACTCAGGCACAGCAGATACAGACAGGCCCGTGGAGATGGATTTCTGGGAAGTATTAGGGATGTTGCTGCTGCAGACTTTTCATGAAACTCATTTATCATAGATCCTGGGGCCCCTGCTGCTGAAAGCTCGCTCCAGGTCAAATGTTTAGGAGCTCTGTCTGGATCCTAAACCAAAGACTTGACATTCTCAGTATTACCAGTACTCTTTTACAATCTGCATAGTCTTACCTCCAACCGATGGACTTTTCTCCATGATAATCAGTTTGCTTCTCAGATGGGAGGATGAAAATTGCGAAAGACTCCCGACTTTTGGAGTCTTTGTTTGAACAATATCATAAATTGTTCTTAGAATTCACTAATCAGCCACTAACAGTGCAGCTAAGACCTTCTACATTTGCAATAAAATGAACCAGTCTGTAAGACTGCTGCTTGTGAGTGATTAACCAATGCATGTGAAAATTGAACCTACCAGTTTTTGCATTTACCCTGAATGCTGAGCTCTTGAAGAAATGATTAGGAGATTTTGAAGGGGTAGACTTTTGCAGGACTCTGGAGAAGGATGTGGGCATGTTCAAGGACTCATGAATTATTTCTTTGTGACATCTACTTTCAATTTCCTTCTCGTCTGTTCACATGGATCACTTGGGCACTAATCTTGCATTTATCAGTCACGATTAAAGTCAAGTTTTGGCTCACAAATAGAATGACTAGAGGGAGAAGATGAAAAGAGAGAGAAGGATGATGAAAAGAGAAAAGTGAACTGAGAGGGAAGGAGGAGAATATCCAGATCTCTGTAAAGATACTTTAAAAAGCTTATTTGATAAGGAAAATATTTGGGTTCTTCTGCTGCACTACATCCTGAAGGACAGAGACAAAGGGAGTAGGAGGACGAGATGTTTATTTGGGAAAATAAAGGAAGCAGTGGAGGAGAAGCTTGGAGGCAGAAGGCTACCTGCACCCAACATTAAAGGGTGCTCTTTGCTCAGAACTCACTGGCTGGGTAGGTCAGTAGTGGGTTAGTGGGCAGCTGGAAGAAGCATGAAACACTTGTAATGTCAGATGGTTATAATCTGAGGTCATGTGTTCCTGAAGATTGGGACCTTGTATCGGGAAGGGCGTAGTGATGGGGGGGAATCATCTATTCTGTTGCTGTTGTTATTATTATTATTATTAAGTGGGTGTCATCTCATTTTATATCAATTGATTGATTTTATTCCTCAACCAATACACATAGACTGAGCTCCTGCTATGTCATAGCTCCTAGAGCACAGTGCTAAGTATAAACACTCACGATGTTTCTTCTCAGGAGCTTGTATCCAGTACAGGAGACAAATGTGAATGAAATCATCACACAGAGGCATGGAAATCTGTGTCAAAAAATGTGATGGAATGTGATCGATGGTGGAAGGATTTGACTTGGTCTTTGCTGCAGCAAGGTTTCTCAAAGGAGACGATGCTTGCACTGAGCCATGAAGGCTGACAGGAGCTGTGTGGGCTGAGAATGAAGATATGGGGCTGGGCAGAGTGGGTGGCAGGTGGGGAGGCTGCGCGGTGGGAGGGTGCCTGGGGAGGGTGGGGATCTTTAAGAAGGGAGGATAGTCAGATAGGGAACTGGCAGATATTGCTTAACTGAGTCAGGAAGTCTCAAAACAAAGTTTTGAACTACTGTGAGCAAAACAGGATGCAAGTCAGGAGGTTTCCAACTACCCTGATTAAAAGAAGATGGGGGCAGGACAAATTCCGGCAAGCTAGAACCAAGATGGTGGAGAAATCCATCACTTCCTGACCTTGCAGCGTCATTATACCCTTATGAAATACACTCACCATGAATAAGAAAACCTCCCACTCCCATCATGCACCAATACCATGACACTTCCTGTTTGACCATATTTAGTCAAAAAGAGGGTGTAACCTTAATTCTAGGGAAATACAGCCCCTTTCCAAGAAATTACATGACTATTCTCCCCTGTTTAGCCTATAATTAAGTGGTTCATGAAATAGAGGAGGAAAAGGAATAAGGGGGGGCTGTTCTTCTCTGCAGAACTAGCCTCTACTCTGTGGAGTAGATTTTCTATATTTCCTAAATAAAACTCATTTTTGCTTCACTCTTTAATTCTTTCTTTACTGTGTGAAGCCAAGGACCCACACAGACATTGAGTGATTCTCAGCATAGGGAATTACTTTGCTGTGTCAAAAACATGGGGAATGTGAGGCTTGGGAGGTGGGTCCCACTCAGGAATAACAGATGAGGAAACTGAGGTTCAGAGAAGTTAAATAATTGGAACAATATTGCACAACTCAGAAGAACCAGAGCTGGACCTACTCCTCATAGTGTGGAAAACTGTGACCCCTAGTTAACATTTTCCACCTATTAGGTACTTTGTTCAATGTGAGTGCTTGGAAAAGATTGTCTAATTACCTCTTGTTAAAACATTAACAATATTATAGTTTGCAGGTGGTGCCCATGGCTCAATGAGTAGGGCACTGGCCCCATATACTGAGGGTGGCAGGTTCAAACCCAGCCCCGGCCAAACTGCAACAAAAAAATAGCCTGGCCTTGTGGTGGGTGCCTGTAGTCCCAGCTACTTGGGAGGGTGAGGCAAGAGAATCACCTAAGCCTGAGAGCTGGAGGTTGCTTTGTGCTGTGATGCCATGGTATTATACCAAGGGCAACAAAGTGAGACTCTGTCTCTAAAAAAAAATTAAATAAATAAATAGAACAATATTATATATTGCTAATCAAGCCATCTCAAATGCACTTGTAACATCATGTTATGTCTTACATAAATAGAAGCATTAATTAAGTATGTACATAATAACCAGTCATATTGTCATTTAACTTCCTCATATATATTTCTGGAGTATTTCTATTTAGTGGTATCACAATAGCAAGAATAACCACTGCTATATTAAGCTGAAAAGAACACCTTCAGTGGCACGGACAGATCATCACAGAGTGACTGTCTGCAGTGCTCTTTAGGGTTGGGGACTTGCAGATCTTCTTCACTTTGCATGAAAGACATGTTCTAGGAAGCCCAAGTCTAAGCTGAATTTAGACAACTCCAAATCTACAGGTAATCTGAAGGATTCTTCCTCCAGAACCAAGTTGGATGCATTCACCAATTTGTATAAAAAGTTTTCTAAAATCAGGGCCTCCCTCTAAAATGTTATAAAGTCATCTATTTATTTATTACATTTTTTGAGAGACTGAGTCTCAGTATATTGCCTGGGCTGGCTTCAAACCGTGGGCTAAAGTCATCCCCTCACCTCAGCTTCATAACTGGGACTAGTGGTGATTGACACTGTGCCCAGCCTTAAGTCATTCATGAACTTGAATTTGAGGGATGAGTTTTAAAACACTGTGACAATGTTTGTCCTATCTTCATATAGTAAGATAATAGGTGTGTAGATTATAAATCTATGTGTATGCTTTGTCCTTTTAACCTGGTATTACAGTTACCAGGGTGTGATATTGTGAAGAACTGGGATGACTTTGGCTTTCTGCACTGGGCTGGAAGCATTCTTGGCATAGATGGCCCAGGATGATGGAAGCTGGGTCACTGATCTTCAAGGTCTCCTCCTTTCCAGCCATATGCAGAATCTTTAATGAACTCTCTCCCTGGCAGGATGTGCCTTGTGCTAAAAGGCGCTTCTCACTGAAGACTCTATTCTGCCTTTATTTCTCAGGCTGCCTGCTCTCACCTGTCCTGGCTCCTTTTACCTCTATAACTCCCATACTCCTTGTCTGTGCCCTCACGGTTTTTGTGTGAGCCAGGGTTTTCCAACCTTTTTAATGCCTTGACACACTTGAACCTATAGTTAAACTTCTGTGGCCCACTTAAATTATGTTGACCAAAAAAAAGTAAAAAAAAAGAATATATTTACTGTGCTTTGAACTTCTTTTGATAATAATTTAATTAAGGATTGTTCAAATTTTTCATGGTACACCTAAGGTCCTCTCCTGGCATACCAGTGTGCTGTGGCACACTGTTTGAAAGTTTCTGTTCTAGGACCTTTGTCTTGCCACTCAAATGCAACTCACAGCTTTCAAACTCTACTTGATGTTGACGTTTTTTCTCTTCTCTTAGACAAGGTGAAGTTACTGATAATTCACAATGTACTGAACTCATTCTTCTTTAGTGGGTGGCAGGGTACACCTGGGCCTGGTGCTGAAAGGGTAGGGGATCTAGATGCTAGAGAAAGAGCTTTGGGAGCAAGTGGACCTGAATTTGAAATCTGACTCCAAGAATTACCAGTCACGATCTTGGCAAGTTGTTTAAATCCTCTGAGCCTCAGTTTCCTTAATCATAAAGTAGTGAAAAAATTTTAATCACACTGAATTGTTGTAAAGAAGTAGTAAAATAAAGTACATAAATCATTTGGTACATAGTAGGCAGTACTCTTAATAACTACTATTTAATTGTGATCAGGGTAGGTGGCATAAAATAACAAAATCTTGAGAGTCAGTCTAAAAGACAGGCAGAATTCTATCAAGTTCAAGGGGAAAGTGGAGAGTCAGGAGTGAGAGATGATTCCCACATTTGAGATGAGACAGACAATAAGAGGATTAAGCCTGAGGAAGTATGGGAGGCCTTGGTCCTGATCCACTGACCACAGGGTGCCTGGGCTCTGGTATGGAGATGACAGTTGTCTTTGAAGGAGACAGGAATATAGTTCTAAGATTAAGCAGGCTCTCTGGATTCCATTGACCCCATCCTAAGAAGTCCACCTCCCCTGTCTGTTGGCCTATGTTCTTCCAACCCCGAGATCATTTCATGTGTCACTCTATTACTCTATCAACTGTTTTTATTTCAATAAGAGTAAGTTGGAGTCTATGCCACTTTGACTATGATGACACTGGGGTTACCAGTTAGCTATTTTCATTTTTAAGGCTGAACTTCCACTGGGTTCATCAGTAACATTGATCTCAGCAGGTTCCAAGTTTCATGCTATAAAATTGGGATGGTTTTATTGACCAATTAACATAGGTTAATGATGATTGTTTTTATGTAAGTTGGAGGGTCACCCTCTGGACAGCAGGCTGAACAATGTCATCTCAGTCTTAATCATAGATCATTAAACGTTAGCGCTGGAAGGGTTTCAGAAGGCATGTAATCCAGCCCTCTCAGTTAACAGAGGAGAAAACTGAGACCTGTTAAACTGTTTAACTGAGGTTAAACCTTGGATTAAAATGGCCAGCAACATGAAGAGAGACATGGAGACACCAAGAAGGGCAGGCATTTCTCTTAAGCAATTCAGTAAATCAGCTCAGATCTCTCCCTGTAATTAAGAAACATAGAACTTCCAAGTTCTAGGTGCAAAGATGATGCTGTGATGGGATTTGTTAGGCCAACTCATGAGAACTGAATATTTTAAAGGTTAGATGACCTCTAACTTTTTAATCACCTTTGGCATTCACATTAGAGCATTATGCTATGTGATATGCACAATACTATATGTAGCATATGTAATTTTTTCTTCTGAAAGACAGGGTCTGTGTTGCTTATCTTTGTTTCTCCTGTAGCCTTGCTTATAGCATGTACTCAGTAAGAGATTTGGTGAATGAATGAATGGCTGGAGATTTTTTGGAAGTCTGTGATGAGGAGTAACAGGTCCTTGACACAGAGGGCACAGCAAGTTAGAGTAGAACAAACTCTCATGTGGTTGGCAACACCTGAGGAAGATCAAAGTATGTGGGATGGGAGGAGAATTCATTCTGAATTGGAATAAAAAGAGCTGCAGCCTAAGGTTTCTTGGGGAGGAGGGGGAATCTCCCCAAATCCCACTTAAGATTCCTATGTCAAGAAGAGCATCTGTAAAAACAAGCTGGGACATGGGACTGCCTCGATTGGGAAAATAGGTTTCACAGACGAGTGCAAGGTCAGGCAAATGAATGACCCAAAGCCATACTATCAGTTACAGTGGATCTGGCTCTAGAATCCAAAGGCTCTGGCCCAGCCTGCTGCCCTTCCTAGGCCTGGCTCAGCCCTGCATTCTGTGGCAAATCCCCACTTTGCTACCAGAGAAATGAGCATGGGAACCTGAGGTCCCCCTTATCTCAGAAAAAGAAAGAGAAATGTGAGAATACATTTCCATTTGGTTCACACTTCAGTGGACTGCATTTCTGCTACCTCCCCATGTGAGGCTCCAAGCCCCCAGACCTTCCAGCCATCACCATGTGTCTGCCATCTGGCAGCTGTGTTCTCACCTGGAAGCTCCAGTCACACTTGGGCCAGAGGACCCTGGCTGCTGGCAACACTCCCCTTTGCCTGGCAACCTCCTGTTCTGAATGGGGGTGGTGGTGCTGATGGATTTCTTATATTTTACTGGATCCAGCTCAAGGTTGTTGATCTGAGCCATCTTAATCATCCAAATGAGTTTGCAGCTGTTACTTCTCATCAGAAACACATATTCAGTGCTATCCATAAAGTGTTGGTTTCCACACAGGGTGCAGAGGAGACAGGGGCTCTACCCCAGGGCAACTATAAGAAATTGCCTCTGCTCCTCAAAGGGAGGGGGAGGAGGCACATGCTGAAGGGTCACAGAGAAAATCCCCACGTTGTCCCTAGAGGACTAAGGACACTGCCACCTGAGAGCATGTCCTTCCTCCTCCCTTTGCTCCCTCCTTCCATCCTCCCTCCCATTTTCCCTCTATGTCTCCTTCCTCAATCCCTCTCTCCTCTGTTCTTCTCTCCCTCTCCTCTTCCTTCTTCCTTTTTCTTTCCCCCTTCCTCCTGTCTTACCTTCCTCAATCATTTATTGAGCACCTATAAAGTGTCAGGCATTAAATGAGGGGGTGTTGCAGAGGGCATTAGACAAAAGTTGATAGACTCAGACCTGTTTTCAGAAAGAATTTGTCCAATTGTGCAGAGTACAGTGACTCACATCTGTAACCCTTGCACTCTGGGAGGCCAAGGCAGGTGGATTGCCTGAGCTCAGAAGTTCGAGACCAACCTGAGCAAGAGTGAGATCCCCACCTATAAAAATAGACAGGTGTTGTGGTGGGCATCTATAGTCTCAGCTACTCAGGAGTTTGAGGCAAAAGGATGGCTTGAGCCCAAGAGTTTGAAGTTGCTGTGAGCTATGACACCACAGCAACAAAATGAGACTCTGTCTCAAAAAAAAAAAAAAAAGAATTTGCCCAACTGAGTCAGAGAGAGAGAGAGAGAGAGAGAGAGCGAGCGAGCGAAGTCATGCACAGATGTAACTGTCCCAAACTCCCATTGAAAATCTACCTAGTGTCATAAAGCAGGTCAGAACAAAGTGGGGTGTTTCTTTAGAAGGTTTCAAATGCTGTTGAGGGGTCAGAGGAGTGATCGCGCAGGGCATGATAGTTAAGCTGATCTTCAAAGGACAAGCACACCCTTGATTCTCCACATCCAGAAAGGGGTCTTTTCCTTCCATACTATCCATGGCACTTCTCCCCCTCTCTGATGGCACCTGGGTGGCTCTGGCAGCTCTGTGGCTCTCTCCTCTCCCATCAGAGTCGGGCCTGGCTGGAGGCTGGTCCTATGGCTGCTGGGCCCTGATTCCCAGAGACTCATAGAGAACAGAGTTCCCTGCCTCTAGGGATTTAAAACTCAATCCGGAATGTGATGCAAACTTCTATATTCAGGGAACGTGAACAAGGTAGTATACGTTTTGAAAATGGACTTTAAAATGTCAGCCATATTTATCAACACACAGAGAGGTAAAATTTTAAAAAAGAGATAAAAATACTTGAAGCGTATAGTTTCCAAAGATGAATGGTGCCCTTTGGGAGGATTTGGGAAGCAGTCTGCAATCAGCCAGCCAATCTGGGAGAGCTTCGTGGAGGAAGGTGAGCCGGGCTTCAGAGACTGACAGGGATTGCTGAAGTTGGAAGGTTCTGGTAGGAAGTTCACTGGGCAGGTTGTGCCCATTACGACTGGGGGTCCTTGAGGGCCCAAACTGTGCCTCAGATTCTTCTTTATCCCCAGGAACCAGCCTGAGGCGTGGCACACATGGTAAGAGCTTGAAACTTGATTTTTTGCTCTTGCCAGAGCTCTTAACCACTGCATTTTTTATGCCTCCCTTATGCTGGTTCACTCACAAGGCCTTGTTTGGGTTTTAAATGGTGATAGACTGTGGTTCTTCATAAGGGGAAGGTGCAAAGGTATTTGCCACCTGAAGGAGGTGAGGAACAAGAGTCCTCCTCTTTGGTCAAGTGCTTTCACAGCTCTTGCCTTAATTGATTCTCCTGATAGCCTTGGGAATGGATTTTTTTTTTAAATCCCTATTTTCCAGTTGAGGAACCCGAGGCCTGGAGAGGTGGAAAGAACTACTTAGAGTCCTCGAGCTGATGCAGGGAAGGAGGGCAGAGCCTGGTTCTTTTCCCCCTGGGCTCTGCTCCTTGTCAGGGTTGGACATGGGGTTTCCAGAGGATGCCCACTTTGCTGGATGGTCAGAGGTAAGGAGAGCAGGTATGGTGGGGGTCCTCTGGACTGAGGTCAGAGAGGTTCTGAGACATGTGACCTCGTTCTCAAAGCTGAAGGTCTGGGAGTGGCACAGCCTGATGTAGAGATTTGGAGGACATCAATGGCTGTGGTGTCCCCTCTCCAGAATGTGGACAGTTAGCAGAAGGCTGGGCAGGAATCACAGGTTTGGGTCTCTTTGCCATCCCTAACTCCTCAGGTGTCTCAGGCATCAGGGGCCCTAAGTCAGAGACAGCTACTCACAGAGTAATGCTGATGACAGGTGTCAAGAGGCCATGGGCTACAGTGGAAATAACATGCATGCTTTAGAGGCAGACTGCTCTGAATTTAAACCTTAGTTTTGCCACTTCCTGCCTCAGTGACTTTGTGTCTTGGTTGCCCTTTCTATAAAATGGAATAATGGAGTAACAATAGCCTTTTTGCAGTCATAAGATACGAATGAGCAAATGAATATTAAATGAATCTCATTCATTTCAAGGGCCCCCCATGTGCCAGCGCTGTGCTAGGTCTGTGAGACCTGCAGACAAGGTCCCAGTCCTTATGTAGTTTACAGTAGTGCCTCCTCTCCTCTGTGAAGTTGCCTGAAATCTCCCCTGCAGTGCCCGGCTTCCTGCCAGCAGCTGAGGAGGAGAAAGGGTGAACCAGAGAAGTGGAAACTCAAACTTTGTTCCTGAGACAAGCAGGAGCCAGAGGTGTGCAGGGTGAGGCTGGGGACTGGGGGCTGGAGTGGAGGGGGGCACCTCCTGCCCTTCTTATCAGGCTGCCCTTGCACCAGAAGCCCAGAGAGCTTGACGATGATGATCTCACTAGCGTTCAAAGCTTCCCGAGGGAGGCCAAAGGCAAAGCAGAAAGCACTGGAGTGTGCTTGCGTTGACAGCTGCCGGATCAGAGAGCCTGGCTCAGGATCACAGGCTGCGGGGGTGGGGAGGCGCTGCGCGGATTCTGAAGGCCCAACACCTCTGCCCCGGCCCAGGATCACTGGCACAGAAACTCAAGGGAGGCTGCTTTTCCTCACCAACAGGCTGCACTGTGTGCTAGGTGCTTTCCATGTGGCTCTTTCGATTCTCCCAAGTTGGAAATACATTCCTGTTCCCACGTTCTAGATCAGGAAACTGAGGGTCAGAGGAGTGAAGTGGCTAGCTTAAGGCCACACAGCTTCGTCATGAGAGTTGGGGTGCAAGTTCACCCTCCCTGTCTCTGTCTCACACGCAGGGAATGCAATGCCTTTCTCTCTAGGCTGGTTAACATCATGGACCAAGAGGACTCCATGCTTACCTGCCTCCTGCACGTAGTACACCCAGAGCAGGGGACAGGGACACCGCGGGGAGGAGGGGCTGGGACCGGGAGTCAGACAACAGGGTCCCCAATAGCTCAGGGCACAGATGGCGCGGGAGAGAGCAGTCTCTCTCCGTCAGACCTCTTTCCTTCCTCCTTTTAATCGTCCCTTTTGGCTTCATTCCTCCCCTCCTTTTCTTTCTTCTCCCCGCTTCCCGCGTCCCCCTTCGTCTGTTCCATCTGTCCTCTCCTCACTCAGTCTCTTCCCCTTCCCTCTTCTCTCTCCGTGCCCTGGCCTCGCCTGGCTCCTTCTCCCCTTCTTATCCTCCCTCATTTCCTTCTCTTTGTCTCTTCCATCCCCTTCCCTCCTTCGCGTCTGTCCCCCCACCTCCCGCGCTCCCGCATCTGCGCCAGCCTCCCTCCGCCCCTCGGCCCCGCCCTGCCCTCGCCAGCCGCCCCCCTTCGCTCTCCGCGCTGGCTCTCCGTGATTTATTACTTGCCCTGCTGCTTCTGACAAACTATTTGTAGGAAAATGAGATTTGGTCCGCGCTGGATGGCTCCTCTGGGAGGCAGGCGTGGGGGTCGGGTGTCGGAGCCCCCGTGCGCCGAACCCCCCCTCCAGAGCCCACGGCGCTTATGGAGCTCTTTAAGATAAATGAGCAAAATTAAGAGACTCACTGGGGGAAGAAAACACTGGATGGCAGCGAGCGAGAGCGGATGGTACATGGTTTCCTCCCAGAGATGCATCCACGTGCGTCCCACTGGGGCCTCCCCCCATCTGCTGCAGACTCCAGGGAACTTCCTCCCCTCCCGGAGACGAACTTCCAGGCCTGCAACTTGTTTCTTTCTTCCCCATGGTGATGTGGCGCTGAAAAGGGCAGAAACCTTAGTTAGGCACAAGCAACAGATGGGGGGTGGAGCCACAGGTCTCTTTGGAGGTGGCCTGGAAGAAACTGGACAGAGGGGATGGGAAGGGAACAGAAGAGTGTCACTAGGCGAGTGTCCAAGGGCAGTGAGGTGGGTGGTGGTTTCAAATGGGTGAGGTAGGGGCGTGGGGAGAGTCCCAGGTCTAGGCTACTCCACCATACTCTGATCCCATGGGACCTCAGTGGGGTTATGTCTTGGTCACAGGCCCCTCAGGGGACGGGAGGAAATGCCAGCTTTGTTCTCAGCCCAGGGGCTGTGGAAGCCTAAGCCGCCCTTGGCACAGGCCAGCTTTCACTCATGCCTGGAAGGCAGAGATTGTCTCCTCTGCTTGTCTTACAGAGGAGGCATTGCATTGTGAGTGCCTGGGTAGCAGAACTCTTAAGTTCTCCCAGGGCCGGCAGTGGGTTTGTTTACTTTTTGGCAGTACCACAGAGCTAACTCACTCTAGGCCTTAAGCACATTTGTGGAGGGATGCACGAATGCAGGATGTCTTGTGAGATCAGGCCTCTATTTTTAATAGGATGTTCAATGGAACCAGTTTTTCAGATGTTTGTACCAGAATCTTTATTGCAGCCCAATTCATGATTGCTAAGTCATGGAAGAAGCCCAAGTGCCCATCAACCCACGAATGGATTAATAAATTGTGGTATGTATACACCATGGAATATTATGCAGCCTTAAAAAAGATGGAGACTTTGCCTCTTTGATGTT
>CAUYON010075889.1:0-10896 GCA_963573935.1 Arctocebus calabarensis
TTGGGTTTTAGCCTTCATATGAAAGCTATAAATTAGCTTCATATTAGGGCTGAGTACATTGGATACTTTTTCTTCCATTCTTGAGATACTTTGCTAAGAAGAATATGTTCCAGCTCCATCCATGTAAACACAAAAGAGTTATTTAAGTGCATTGCACACAAAGAGAATTAGTGTCAAATATTGAAACACGGGCCTTTCTAACAACTCACATAATGTTGCTTGAAAAAAGCAGGTAAGAGGAATGAGTTCACATGACTTAGTGAGAAGCTACCTTTTGAAAAAGTTGCCGCCAATTTGAAGCTGCACTTTTCAGGAATTATCTCCTTTCCCTTCATAATTGCTTCTAGCATGGGCCAACCTAGCTGTTAAATAGTGTTTCCAACCTCATGAGCTGTTCTATAGCTCTGTAAAGTGCATAGACAGAATAGTCCCCAGAAATAGAAACGCTTCTGATATGACGCTGAAAGGCATTATTAGTGAAATTAGAATATGATAATAAACTGCAGATGGTAAGAGATTACTTCCTGGCAGAGAATAAATCCAAGTGCGTTTTATGTTAAGGGAAATGTGATTATCAATAAATTGTGACAGTAACGATCAATCCATGATGGATAAATGCAATCTAGATCCTGATCCTGCATGTCTTAGCCAGATCAAGATCAAATCACCAATTAAATGAAAGGTGAGGGGATTGAAATCATAATGAATGGAAATGAATATACCACATTAGAACAATTATCTGAGTTTTGATAGTGGCTATAAAATAAATAGTATAAATATCCACTTCAATTCATTTAAAACCAAATGAATTCTTCAGCTTACTTTAAAATTACCTAAAAAAATATTATTAAAGGATCATTTTAATCAAATGGAATTTCAGGTGCTTTTAAAATGAGTGTTTACAGCCTGTAGTCCCAGCTACTCGGGAGGCTGAGGCAAGAGAATCGCTTAAGCCCAGGAGCTGGAGGTTGCTGTGAGCAGTGTGACGCCACGGCACTCTATCCAGGGTGATAAAGTGAGACTTTGTCTCTACAAAAAAATAAATAAATAAAATAAAATGAGTGTTTACAGACTAAAAATGCAACAGATTGGTCTTAATATATTGCTATTGCAAAAGCTTTCTGTTTCTCATGACGAGTTAAATGTTCTAATCTATTATATATTCAGACTTTAAGAAATATGTACTGAGGGGTATTCTATAGGCCAAACACATCTGAGTTTAAAAAATGCAAGTCTGTCCTCTCATGAACCTTTACAGTCTAGTCCTATTACAAAAGAATATCAGTATTTTGAGATAGCGTGATAGGGAATGCTGACCAGTACTGCTGTTATGAAGGATAGATTCTTTTCACTCTGCTCCTCATACTGTTGCCAGCTCCAGTTAGGAATCGTCTTTATCATCAGCAGCAGACTGTTGCTATAAAAAGGTATTTTGAGTAACATAAAACGAGCCACTAAGGCTACAAGGACATTTACAGGATAACTAACCTACCTTATCCATGTCCATTTTGGAGATTAGACTGCGACTTTACTATTTATTCAATGGTTCATTCATTCAGTATGTTTGTTAAGTGCCTGCAATAGGCGGGTCTCTGTTGTAGGTTTTGGGCATAACGCATTGATCAGACAAAGCTCCTGCTCTTAAATGAGGAAGAATAAAAACAGAGAAACAAACAAATACATAAAACATGATCAGATGATGATAACTATTAAAGAAAAAATGTAGTAAGTTTAGGAAATTGGGAGTAACAGGGATGCTAGCCAGAGAGGGGCTACGGGAGCAGAGGACCAGCGAGAGGGATGAAAGGAATAAATATGGGGGAAGAGCTGGGGGAGAAACAAAAAGAGGATGGACTTCCCTGAAAAGCCAGAGGCCAGGGTGGCTAAAGTGGACTGAGCAAGGTGAGGTAAAAGGAGTTCAGGTCAGAGTCAAGTCCATGCAGGAGCTTCTGGGGACCTACAGGCCATGTTAAGAGATTTGTCATGAAGCAGAGTCATTTTTCTTAATGAAGCATATGTCTGAATGGCATTCCTATCAAGAGGTCAAATATTAGTAAGATTTTAAAAATGGTGTTATTCAGAAGCAACGTACTCTTTCTATTCAAAAGTATGACTTCAAGTCTGTCTAAATGTACTTAAAAATCTGTGATTGCATTTATAAGGTGCAAGGTACTGGGTTTCAATAAAAGCATTGGAAGAGATGTGTCTAAACCAGAAGACTGGCACATCCAGGTAATTACAATGCAATTGATATTTACAACATGTTGTTGGAATAATCAAGGAGCAGCTGAACTTCTTCCTCCGCTTTAGAATGTAAAAAGGTGCAAAAAAAGATATTCCCACACGAAAAATGAGAAAAACCAAAAAATCTATAAACTTGTGACTTTGTTAAAGCCTTAACCTTCTCAAAGTAACTAAAGAAAGTAAATCTCTAAGAAGAGAGATAAGCTTCTTCAGGAAGAGACAGAACCCAAACAGTCTGACCTTTGGGAGAATGTGGGGTAAGAAGTTATTGCCTTCTATCCAAATAAGAAAGACTCTCTTATAATTTTTTAAGGCTAAGTGTGGACACTTGCGTGTTTGGAATGGCAGATACAAGAGTTAGCAGGACTAGTGCAGTTAACCTCAAACAACATGGGTTTGGGCTGTACAAGCCTTCTTACAGGTAGTTGTTTTTTTTTTTTGTAGATATTTACAACAATCTGGAAAAAAAACTCATATGAATGGCATAGTATAGAAATAGCAAAAAGGTATGCTGTGCATGCATAAAATGTACGTAAAGCCTAGTCTATTTTATCATTTACTGCCGTAAAATATACACAAATCTGTTACAGAAAGTTCAAGTTTATCAAAAGTTACACACACAAACACAGAATTTGCACGTCACTACTTGCAATCTGGAGAAATGTAAGCAAACATTTAGACACAGTATTAAATCGTAACTGCATAAAATTGTCTTTGCTGCATACTGGACTACTGCAAAGATTTCATAGCCACCTCCTGTTTCTGTTGTGGTGAGCTCAAGTGTTGCAAATATCCTCTTAAAACACCATGTGACACTAAGCATTTTCTCATGAGCAAGCTGTCTCTGCTGTAAATTGTGTATTGCAGTAAAAAGTGATCTCTCATGATTCCTGTGTATTTTCATCGATTTTTGTGTAACACTATAAAGCTTAAATCATTTTAGAGGACCCATAAAAAAGGCTAAGAGTGATACTGGAGGTATTCTCCAGAAGCAGAGAAAAATCACGATTTTCCAAGAAAATCTTTGATTGCTTGATATTTATCATAGGTTGAGGTCCAGAAGTGAGGTTGTTCACCTTTTCACACAAATGACTTACCTTGTAAACCAACGATGTAAACTTAGGGTAACAATAACCACTGTACAGTATGACACATGTATTTTCTCTTTCTTATTAGTTTCTCAAAATCATTTCCTTTTCTCTAGCTTACTATATGGTAAGAATATAGTATATAATACATATAATATGAAAAATATGTGTTAATTGACAGTGTATGTTGTTCTTAGGCTTCCAGTCAACAGGAGGCCGCTAGTGGTTAAGTTTCAGTGTAGTCAAAAGTTACAGGTAGATTTTCAACTTTGTGAAAGGTCAATGTCCCTATGCCCAGTGTTGTTCAAGGGTCGGCTGAACTTTACCAGCTTCTCTATTCTTATCCCTACAAAGTAAAATTCTTATGAACTTGGGGAAGGGGAAAATATCAGCTTACTCATAGGGTACATGCAAAGATCCATTACTTGTGGTGAAAACTACTGGGAGAGAATGAGGAAACCATCTTGGGTCAAAAATCTTTTACAGATTTCAAGCTGAGGTCACCTAATTTGGGGAGGCAGGAAACTGTCAAGAGAGTTTTGCAAAATGCAAAAAAAAAAAAACTGTTCTAAGGTCAAAAAGTAAAGCAAGAAAAATAAGTAGAGTTATTTCGTATATATTGGAACTATAAAACGGAGACTATAAAAATAACTGTGGTTTACACATTAGCTGGAAAGGTGACTATAACATGAGTGAATAATAGAGGAAATTCAACAGAAAGAAGGGAAACTATAGCAGAACAGAACTTCTGCCTTAGTGAAAAAGGAAATCGTACTAAACCCAAGTGAAAAGAAAGAAATTATAAAGATCAAGGCGGAAATGAGCAAAATAGAAAACAGAAAAGCAATAGAGGAAATCAGTGAAATCAAAAGCCATTTATTTGGGAATATTAATAAAAGTGATAAACATCTATCCAGACTGACGAGGAACAAAAGAGAAATTATACAAACGACCAACATCAAGTAAGTGAGAGCCACCATCACTACACCATTCTGCAAATATGAAAAGAAACTTTGCAGAGGATTATGAAAACCTAATTCCAGTACATTTGACAACTTAGATGAAAAGGGCAAATTTCTTGGAAAACACAAACTACCTTAGCTCACTCAAGAAGAAATATACGAGCTAAATTTTCCTTTTTCAATTTTAGAAATGTGTCCTATAGTTATAACCTTTATTACAAGTCAAACTCCAGGCCCAGAATGTTTGTTTCATTGGCAAGTTCTACCAAACCTTTAAGTAAGAAGTAATACTTATTATACACAAACTCTTCCTAGAAAATTGAAAATGTGGGACTATATTCCAATTTACCTATTGAGGCCAGTATTATCCTTGCAAGGATAGTTTAACAGTTAGAAATCTATCAATGTAATTGCCCGTATTAGCTGACTAAACAGAAAAGTGTGTATCTCAATAGACGTGGAAAAAAATTTCTAACAAATTCCAACATCCATTCCTAATAGTAACAACAAGAGCTTAGAAATGGTATTCTTGAACAAACTCTATCTCAGAAGTAGAAGGAACTTCTTCAATTCAGAAAAAGCATGGGCCAAAACCCTTACAGGTTTAGTACTTAATTGTCAATATTTAATTGTCAATGACTGAATATTTTCCCCTTAAAATCAGGGCAAATGGAAGAGTGCTGTTACCTACAACTACTTAAAACGGGACTAGTGCACCAGCAAGTACAACAAAGCTTGAAAAAGAAATGAAGGGCATGCAGATTAGAGAGGAAGAAATAAAACTGCCTTCACTTGCATATAATGGAATTATCAATATCTATGCAGAAAATGCTATGTAATCTACAGAAAGGAAACTAGAACAAGTGAGTTAAATAAGGTTTTATGATTATAAGATCGATATATACAAAGCTTGGTTCTATATTCTAGCTTTAACAAACTAGAAATTCATAGTATCATTTGTAACAATATAAAAGTAGGCTCAGTGCCTGTGGCTCAACGGGCTAAGGCGCCAGCCACATACACCTGAGCTGGTGGGTTCAAATCCAGCCCTGGCCCGCCAAACAACAATGACGGCTGCAACCAAAGCAAACAAAAAAAAAGACTGGGCATTGTGACGGGCTCCTGTATTCCCAGCTACTTGGGAGGCAGAGGCAGGAGACTCGCTTGAGCCCAAGAATTGGAGGTTGCTGTGAGCTGTGATGCCACAGCACTCTATCGGTGACAGTTTGAGGCTCTGTCTCAAAAAATATATATATATAAAAGTAAAAAATACTTAGGAATAAATCTGACAAAAACACCAGATCTATACACCGAGTACTGTAAAATATTACTTAAATAAATTATAATTAAAAAATACTAAATAGACGAATGTAAGTACCACTTATGGTTCAGAATACTCAGTATTGCTAAGAGATGCCAAAAACTTCTCTTTGTATAAACACATAAGCCACTGAAGAAATAATGCACTTAAAGTATAAATAGCAGAGTGGTAGGAAGATATGATAGCAAAAACTAGGAGCAGAGGATAAGCATGGAAAAGATTGGTACCAGGTCATAAAAGATTTTATATGACATGCCAAGAGCTGGGCTTTTTTCCTGCAGAAGTTGTGAGCCATTGGCAATTGTATCTGTTTTTAACTTTTAATTTGGAAGTAGTTTTAGATTTATATAAAAATTCTATTAATAGTGAAAAGAACTCCTTTATATTCCTCAGCCCATTTTTCCTAATATTAACATCTACATGAAGGACACTCAGTTAACACTGACACAGTATTAATGACCGAACCACAGACCTTGTTCACCGACTTCTTTACTAAGTGCCAGGATTCTTGTCTAGGAACCAGACTTGCACTATATTGTCATTGCTCCATGTCTCTCTCCGGTCTGTAGCAGTTCCTCAGGGTTTTATTAATGACCTTGGAAACATGGGAATGACATAACAATTTGAAAAAACAGATACCCTTTTTTGTAGGGTGGATGTTTAGAGAAAGAAAGACAAAAAACCTCTGACATCACACCAGGGAGAGGAAGTGACGGTCATTCAGTTTGTGGTGATCCAGGTTGATGAGGCCCTGGCAGCAGATATTTGAAGAAGCGAATAATTTGGGTCCTACTGAGGAGGCAGGAGGCACAGTACCTGTTACCCCAGGTGGTGGAGAGGACCACGGGCAATAGGGGGCAGTGACTGAGAAAGTCTGTAAAATAGCACTGGACACCAGCTGTATGTTATAGAAAAGTCTTCTCCAACTCCATTTTAGGAAAAATGTATTTGGCCTTTCAGAGAATAATGTCACCTTTTTGGCCAAGCACCTACTCAGTAAAACATTATACATTCGTGTAAATATTTTTCTGTCTTTCCCATTGTACTCTCGTCTGTATTGACTGTTCTGCATCCCGAGTGCTTGCCACTTACCTGATCTGATACATACATTCTATATATGTGACTTAAAGTTACATAACTATTTTTAAAGATATATATGCACATATATATGATATATGTGAGAGTTCACTGCAGAGTTATTACTAACACAAAAAGAGCAGGAGACTAATCTAATTTCTATTAATAGGCGGTTATTAAACATATTGAAAAGTGGTCAAGTGATCAGAATATCCTTGTTCTAGCCTAGTCTCCACTCCTTAAAAGCATGAGTCTGCAGTAAGTCGGGTCGGGAATACATCAGACCAGCCATGCTGATCACATGGCAAAACAACAGTTTGTGAATTTCAAATAGCTATACAAAAATAAATTAATATTTAATCATACTTGTCATTTGTGTTACATTGGTGATGATAAAGTCACTAAGGTTTCATTTGAAAGTAAACTTAATACTTCGGTAGGTTCTTCTCAGTACCTTTTTCCAACCCAGGTGAAATTTTCCTTC
This sequence comes from Arctocebus calabarensis, assembly GCA_963573935.1. NCBI lineage: Eukaryota > Metazoa > Chordata > Mammalia > Primates > Lorisidae > Arctocebus > Arctocebus calabarensis. Next base: position 7,177 of record CAUYON010075889.1, read on the forward strand.
ATATACTCTTTGTATATTTAGAGCTAAAACTAAATAGAATTAATGCTTTCATCCCAAATCCACAGTAACAAAAAATATTATTAAAGATCATAATTATTATTTTTTTCTTTTTTACATCCAGAAGGTTGAATTTTCCTAAATCTAGTAGTAGAGTTCAGTGACTTCTAAATTTTTGTATGGGCCTTTATATTAACAAACAGCCATTTATTTTCTAATTCCCTATGGCCCAGACATTATGGTTTGATTTCCAACTCAGCAATTTGCTAGTGTCATAAATTTATCAGTGGTAGGCTGGACATTGCTTTTAACTTCACTGAACATGAGTCTCCTTATTGAAAAGGGGAATAATAATAGCTTTTCTGAACAGGGTTGTTAGGATATGTAAATGGAAAAATAAAGTGACTTATAATTGGTACCAGGTCAAATATTTAATCCCTCTTAGGTTTGGATCACTAATAATAATTAAAGGTTCATGCTGGCTTTAGATAACTGAAGAAAATATTGACTGAAAATTATGCAGTTGAGTTTATTTGATAGCTAATAACCAACCATTTTAGCCTTTCTATGTCAAAAAAAAATGAATAATGTGTTAATGCTTTTCAATTAAATTTTCATAATTTTTTTACTGTATTTCTACATGCTAAGGAGAAAATTATGATTATATTGGACCTTGTAACACTATTTTCATATAAATGCCAGCTTTGTTGGAAGAATGTTTTCCAAATAATTATATTTTGGGTAAATGACAGTGATGATATCTTATATTAAGACCATCCTTTAAATGTCACTGCTCAGATGGTTACTGAAAATTATATTTGCAATGAATGCTAAATGTTTAAATAGGCAATAAGTGTTTTATATTACTATATACTTATCAACATATAAGCAAACGTCAGGTATGTTTTTAGGGGAAGAAAAATGAAAAGAGCAATTATAAATACTATATTTGTGATTCATTAATGAAATAAGCAGGAAAAAAGACATTAGATTAAATTCAGCTGTTGCAGAAATAAAACAAATCTTTTACATTTGCCATGGAAGCTTACTTTATTTCCTCATTGATAGGAACTCAGTGATTGTAAAATTTAATATCATCAATGAGGTTTTTAAGGAAAAATAATGCACCACATTAAACTTATTAATCAATTTAAAAATACGTTTTGGTTGTAAATATGATAAAATAAAGAAATTACATGCATGTTAGACTTGTAGAAATGTATATTACATCTGAATTACAAAAACTAGATTGAATAAACTCTTCCTAGTTTATTATTGGAAGTAAAAAGAAGATAAGAATCCCTTTGGGGGGTGCTATACTTTAAATTAACTTTGTGCATCTTATTTTGCTACAATTCACCCCGTCCACTTACTAAAAGAATTAGAAAATTTGGCAAGTTTTAATCACCAGTTCTGGTCATTATTGAATATTCATGAAAATCATTGGAAAAAAAGTCAGGAAACATCAATAAATATTAGATGTTCTGTAACAAATCAGAGAGCATCGCAGTTACAGTTCATCAGACTCAGTTTTTCCAGAAAGGGTTACACATCATAACTATTCAGATAACAGTTCATAATGCTAATACCTGAGTACCATCTTGGACTGAATAAAGTGAAACTTCTAGAAGTGGGCTTAGTTATTTGTAATTTTTTAAATCCCCACTATTATTTGTGACTTGGGGCAGGTTTTGGAAACACTGTGGTGAACAGATTGGGAGGCTCTTTGTGGCTACAGCCTGCCATATTCATTCTCTGATCTGAAGGAGGTTGATATATGTGTATTGATGATCATGTCGTAGTCCCTTCTGTGCCATTAGAGTATCCAAGATGGGGTAATTTATAATGAGCAAAAATGTATTTTCTCACAGTTCTAGAGGCTAGCAAGTGAAGATCAGAATGCCAGCATCTGGGAGGGCTTTCTAGCTGTTCATCCAAGAAGGGCAAAAGACAGGCAAGAAGATCTGAACTTGTCCTTTTATGAAGGGGTCCACTACTAAAATAACAGCATTAATCCACTCAGTAGGGCTCTGCCAGGACCTGAATGCCTCCTGTTAGGCCCTGCCTCCTGACACCACCACTCTGGGGATTAAGTTCCCATCACATGAACTTTGAGGGACCCAGTCAAACCATAGCAGTGTATTAATGGAATAGACTAAAGTCCTGATGTGACTTAAAATCACTGGAAGAAATTATATCAGAACAAATTGGTCAATATACATAAGTCAGAATATATGTTCAAGAAGAAAGGTGCTATCCAAAAAATATTTTACTGAGTTCTCATTGAATATACAGTAACAGGTAATCCATTTCCAAATGCTTTATAGAATTTAGTTTTAATCTTCTTTTACTTAAAAATAAAAAGACTCAAACTGCCTAACTTTAGAAATGAACAACATAGTGTACCTGAACATCATTTAATTTTACATTTATATTCCATAGCTGCTGATTGATGAAAAAGGATAAAAGTGTTGCTGATTGCAATTACTATCAGAAAAAAAAGGCATGCTTTCGCCAATTAACACTGTCTCTGAACATTTTTGATGGTGTTAAAATCTCAAACCACTGGAGTCACAGAACCAGCAAGCTATTCAGTGCAGTTTATGTCTCTGTGTGTACACAGAAACACAGTATAAATAAATCACAGAGCTTGAAATTATAGTCACAAACAAATATACTATTGAGAAGTCCTTGACTGGGAGTCTTTTAATGAAAAAGAATCCATACACACACTTTGATCTTCCCAAATTCAATTCTTACACTATAGCTAATAAACTGATGTATGCATTCTATGGAATTAAAACTCAATATTGAGGCTCGGCACCTGTGGCTCAACGGGCTGGGGTGCCAGCCACGTACACCTTAGGTGGCAGGTTCGAATCCAGCCCAGGCCTGCCAAACAACAATGATGGCTGCAACCAAAAAAAATGGCCAGGCATGGTGGGCGTCTGTAGTCCCAGCTACTTGGGAGGCGGAGGCAAGAGACTGGCTTGAGCCCAGGAATTGGAGGTTGCTGTGAGCTGTGATGCCACAGCAGTCTACCCAGGGTGACAGCTTCAGGCTGTCTCAAAAAAAAAACAACTCAATATTGAACTCTTTCAACAGTTAAGACATGGGATTCTTGTAAAAGGTAGACTCTGTCACCTAGCTTTGTGTCTGTTCTTGGTGTAGCCCTTTATTTCCCCAAATCTCTCTGTAGCCATCGTGAATTCTAGTCTATTCTTTATACTAACATTCGGGCCTTATGGATGGTTGAGGCCCCCCCCCAAAATCAATTTGTATCTTGTATGCTTCACCCAGGGTAAAATAGGGCAAAATGGGCATCAAACTAAGGGGAAAATGGTAAGTTAGTGGTAGGCCCATTTTTTTTTTATAATTTTATTGAATCATAATTGTGCACATTGTGCCCTATGTTTGCACCATACAATGTATGATTGTACATTGGTGCAATCATAGGGCACAATGTGCTTCATATACATTCAGAAATATTTTGATCGTACTGTTAGAGATAGCTTTCATTCTTATAACTTTTTAAAAATAATTTTATTGAATCATAATTATGTACATTGGTGCAATCATAGGGCACAATGTGCTTCCTATACAATCAGAAATATTTTGATCGTACTGTTACAGATAGCCTTCATGGCATTTTCTTGATCACTATATAAAGACGTTGATACTCTACCTTTAATAAGTTTCACCAGTACCCTGCTAAGATGCACC